>CAUYPK010103905.1:0-10283 GCA_963574355.1 Loris lydekkerianus
CCTCCTCAGAAGCAGCATAACAAAATCCAAACTTGGCAAAGAGCCACAGTATACAAAATAATGATAAGAGGCAAAGAGCCGAAATTCATTTTGGCCGGGAGCCGCATGCGGCTCTAGCCGCGTGTTCGCCACCCCTGCGCCAGCAGTCAACTATGTAGGAAGCTAAATCCCTGAGATCTGATCATTAGTTTATAAGACAAAATGATTATGACAGGAAGAAAAAATACTGTACTCAGAGACCTTATGATGCTAGCTGGCCTTCCTATGAAAGCAAATCACAATATTTAATGGTATCAGGCTGAAAGAGAGAAGATTGTTAAAGTCTGTGGTTTAAAGCTCTTCCTTAGAGCAATGGCATTAAAGAAAACTTATAAACGTTATCTTTTATGTTTACCTGGCTCACCTACCACCTTCACGCTGACCTTTCTGTCGGTGAGTTAATCTGGTTCAGGGGTCAGCAAACTTTTTTTATAAAGGGTCAGATAATACATATTTTTGGCTTTGTAGACTAAACAGTGTTGTTGCAAGTACTCGACTTTGCCATTGTTGCACAAAAGCAGCCGTAGACAATACAAGCGTATTGAACAAGCGTGGCTATGTTCAGATAAAACTGTTTATGGACATTGAACTTTGTAGTTCATATGATTTTCATGGGTCATTAAGTATTATTCTTCTTGAGGCCAAGTGTGGGGACTCATGCCTGGAACCCTAGCACTCTGGGAAGCCGAGGCGGATGGATTGCTTGAGCTTAGGAGTTCGAGACCAACCTGAGCAAGAGTGAGACCCCATCTCTAAAAACTAGCCAGGCATTGTGGGGGGCGCCTGTAGTCCCAGCTACTCAGGAGGCTGAGGTGGGAGGATCACTTGAACCCAAGAGTTTGCTGTGTTGCTGGGAGGCACTCTACCCAGGGCAACAAGATGAGGCTAAATAATAATAATATTAATAATTCTTCTGTGGGTTTTTTTTCCAAACCATTTTATTTTTTTTTTAAACAGAGCCTCAAGCTGGAGTCCTGTGGCATCACAGCTCACAGCAACCTCAAACTCCTGGGCTCAAGCGATTCTCCTGCCTCCACCTCCCAAGTAGCTGGGACTATACAGGTACCCGCCACAACGACCGGCTATTTTTTGGTTGCAGCCGTCATTGTTGTTTGGCAGGCCCTGGCTGGATCCAAACCCACACCAGCTCAGGTGTATATGGCTGGTGCCTTAGCCACTTGAGCCACAGGCGCCGAGCCCAAAACCATTTTAAACAAAAAGATAAAGCCAGTCTTAGCCCATAGGTCATATAAAAACAGACTGCAGATTGGTTTGCTGACCCCTATTTGGTCAATAAAAAAGAAATAGACTGAAAAGAAAGAAGACAGCAAACAATAACAAAAACTGAAACTGACTAGAAAGTGGGACCTCTTATTGATAAAAAGATAAGGAAGTTGTCAAGGGCATTTCCTTAAATCATACCTTAAGGGAAATTCTTGAGTCATCCCAGGAAACAAACAGGTTAATCCAGTTATAAGGCTGGGCCATCCCAGAGCCTCAGCTATCCCTCATTATCCTACAGTCTCCAGACCAGGTGGCTAAAGCTCACAGCCTTCCACTCACTCTCCAAGCTTTGACTCCAGCACCCCTCAAGATACAGCACCAGTCATCTTCCCTTTGCCTTTACATTGCTACTCCCAAGTCAGAGTTAATTCAAGTCAACATACATTGGATATCTGCTGAAAAGAGACAAGTCCCTGCCTGGAAGAATCCCCAGTCCTAGCAGAACAAGTATTTTCTCCATATAACAGGTAGGTGATTGCAAATTCACTTCATAAAGGACTAATGTGGCCGAGCTCTAATTTCTGCTAGCCTCTCCAAAAAATTGCTTCAAATGAAACAGCCTCTGATGTAGACAGTGTTAAATGTCCGTAGGAGCTTCGTTAGAAGCTGAGATAGACAGCTGTCCTTTTTTAAAAATTATTTTTATGTCATTTCCGTTGTCTTATGTGACCCCACTCAGGAGAGCAATTAGATAATTAACAGAATTTCTTTTGTAATTTTCTTTAACATTTAACAAAAACTTGAATTGTTTTTAAGGCCAGACAAGGTGGTTCACACCTGTAACCTTAGCATTCTGGGAGGCCAAGGCAGGCGGACTGCCTGCGCTCAGGAGTTTGAGACCAGCTTGAGCAAGGGTGAGACCCCTGTCTCTAAAAAGAGCCAGGCATTGTGGCGGGTGCTATAGTCCCAGCTACGCGGGAGGGTGAGACAAGAGGATTGCTTGAGCCTGAGAGGTCAAGGACCAAAAATGAGAGATTATTCGAAGACATGAACGAAAGGAAGCAGAGTCCAGGTTCATGTGGGCAACATGGCCTTTATTCACTCAGGTGCAAGTGGGCTGAGTTTGAAAAGAAGTCAGCACAGGGGTTGAGGCGGGGTGGGAATACAAGAGTTGGGGAGTGGGATAGGGATTGGTGCACTCATTCCTTCCTGGGCACTCATCCCTAAGTGGGATGGTTCTATTTGGGCAGGTCCCTACATTCAGCCCTATCTTTTTAGTCTAAGAAGGGGGAGTGATGGAAGTGGTGTCTCTTTGACTGCTTTTTGTGGGTTGAGGGTCAGCATGGGCTGCCTACAAGGAAAAAAAGGGAGGGGGAAGGGAATGGTGTTTACAGAAATACTCTTGGGTTTTCAGTCTGAACTGGTTGATATCCACATAGGGCGAGGATATGAGTGGTTGTTTTTTGAGTGACTGCCGGTCAATAAATCAGAAGATGAGGTGAAGGACTACTGTCCGAAACTGAGAATGAGAAAGATCATAATTAGTGGCTCTAAAATAGGAAGTAACTAAGGAGGTCAGGAATTGATCCCAAGGACCAGGGATTAGATGATTCAAGATTTGTCTCTGTTTGATTCGTTCTTGGAGTTCTTTGACTATGATTATTCCTGACTGATTAACAAGGAAACAACATTCTTCTCCCCCCAAAATGCATGTGCCTCCTTTGTCTGCGGTAAGTAAATCTAAGGCTTGGTGGTTTTGGAGGACTACTGCGGCTGAAGAATTAATTTGGGATTATAGGGTGACCCTTTCCATATCTTTGTTAAGTTCTAGGGAGAGTCGGTGGTAAAAGTGGGTTTATGTACTAATCCCTGCAAGGCCCTGCCAAGTCCAACCACTATGCCTGTTTCGAGGAGTATAGGGAGGAAGGCAACTCTTTTTTGTCTGGAAGTGGGGGGATGCATCAAGGCCTGAGATAGGAAGTAGTCATTCACAAAAGAGATTTAGGGAGTAAGGAAAACTCAGGTGCAAAGACCAGAGTGGTTAGCATGCAGGCACGGATAGATGGAATGGCCCCAGAGGAAAAATATTCCCGGAGGAGCACAGGAGGGGTCAGATAAGGGGAAAGATCTCTCTTTCCTCACCTCAGGAAAGGTGCTACCCTCTGTATATGGGGCTGGCGCCCTACCCACTGAGCCACAGGCGCTGCCCCAGAAGAGAGTTTTTTTAAATGATTTGTCTTGTTTCTTGCTGCCGTGCTATGTCCTGAACTCCTCCTCAATCTGATAATGCTACATGTGTGAGGTATGTCCAGCAGACAGTAGTCCTGACTCCACCTCCGGGCCATCCAGCACTCACTATTTTGCCAGTCCAGTTCCTCTTTCCTCCATAAGAACATTCAGAGGCTTTGGTAGCATCATAACAGCATGCTGGCATGTAAGTATAACCAGGGAAAAAGGGGATCTGAGGTAAGAATCCGGCATAGTTGACGTGGGAATGGGGGTTGGTATAGTATTCACAGATATGAGGTTCAGGTAGCAAGACAGTCTGTGCATTAAGTCAGGGTCGATCGGGCGGTGAGAAGGGCCAGGATTGACAGGAGGAGGAGGCAGAAGGAAAAGAAAAAATTGGGTTTCCTCGGGGAGAAAGTCTTGGAAGGTGCCTTGTAGCCACAGATCTTTAAAGGCTTCAGAAAGGTCATCTCAGCTTTGCACGTGTGAGAGTAGCCCGGCTTCTTGGAAAAAAAGTTATGGAGAAAAGGAAGAATCGGGGAGAAATGTTACACACTTATGGGGAAATAGACTTTTCAGGGATCCTGGTGAGGTTTAAGGTGGTGGGGGGATAGTATTAATACTTTCAGTTTCCAGTGGGGGTCTTCCAGTGCTGGAAGTTTTCTGTAGGACACAGTTTTGTTTGGTATCAGTGGATCCGGACTGGGGGGAGGGGGTGTCCAAGAGGTGAACAGCCGTGGGGGTGCTGTAGAGAATGGTGTGAGGGCATAGAGTCCGGCAGGGCAAGGGAGATTTGAGGAAAACTTGTTGCCTTGCCAATTGGTCTCTGACTTTCTCTGCTGAGGGTGGGGGTAGGAGGTGGTTTATTGTTTTTCTAAGTTTGTTCCGGTTTCCTGGAGGATGGGAAAATAGTTTCCTATGATAGAGTCAGGAAGGGGTCCAGAATAATAGATCTGCTGTACATTATTTCAAAAGGGCTGTAAAAGAGGGGTTTGGGAGAGGTAGAGCGAATGCAGAGTGAAGTGATGGCGAGGAGCTTAATTCCATCTTGTTTGTGTCGGAGCACTAATTTGGTGAGATGTTATTTAAGGATGTTGTTCATTTGTTTTACTTTTCCTGATGATTGGGGCCTATACGGCACATGGAAGCGCCACTGGACTCCTAGAGCTCGTGAGGTTTGGGAGGTGATCTGGCTAATGAAAGCTGGGCCATTGTTACTCTGAATGGAGCTGGGGAGGCCGAATCTAGGAATAAGGCGTTAGAGGAGAGTAGAGACAACTTCGGGTGGAGACAAACTCTTAGGTTTTCCCACCTGTTGTAGGGAAGTCTTTGTCTCACCCTGAGAAGGTATTGACCCAAACTATGAGTTCGCATTTTCGTACAGGAGGCATGTGGGTGAAATCAATCGGTACCAGCCTCCTGGGGTAGGAGGAGTGTAAGGGCTTGTTTGGCTTCTGTATTGGCTTTTTGGTTGCCTTTGGAGTTGGACCTGTTTTATTTTGTTGGCCTTTACACTGGATGATGGCTACTTCCTTTGGAAGAGTGGCTGCATGTAGGAGGTTTTTAATAACTGTGGAGTTGGTAATAAAGGAACCTTGGGTGGTAATTAATCCTCTTTCATGCCATATGGCTACATGGTGATGGATTATGTGGAAAGTATACCTAGAATCTTTATGTATGTTAATGGAGCAGCCTTTTTTCTTTTTTTTTGAGACAGAGCCTCAAGCTGTCGCTCTGTGTAGAGAGCCATAGCGTCACAGCTCACAGAAACCTCCAGCTCCTGGGCATAAGCAATTCTCTTGCCTCAGCTTCTCATGTAGCTGGGACTACGGGTGCCCAGCACAATACCTGGCTATTTTTTGGTTGTAATTGTCATTGTTGTTTGGCAGGCCTGGGCTGGATTCGAACCCACCAGCTCTGGTGTATGTGGCTGGTGCCTTAGCCGCTTGAGCTACAGGCACTGAGCCTGCCTGCCTATCTTTTAGAGACAAGGTCTCACTCTTGCTCAGGTTGGTCTCGAATTCATGAGCTCAGGCAATCCACCCACCTCAGCCTCCCAGAGTTCTGGGATTACAGGTATGAGCCATTGTGCCCAAATTGAAAAAGATTTTAAATTAAAAATTTTTTTTAAAGACTGGTGAAGTACAGTAGTGAGAAAAGGGAAAAAGAGCAGAACCAGGAGTTCAGTCTGTAAGTGACAATTAACAATCATTAAGACAATTCACTATATATTTTTTCTTTTTTTTTCACTTTGCTGCCCAGGCTAGAGTGCAGTGGCATCATTGTAGCTCATGGCAACCTCAAATTCCTGGGCTCAAATGATCCTCCTGCCTCACCCTCCTGAGTAGCTGGGACTACAGCACATGCCACCATGCCCAGCTAATTTTTCTGTTTTCAGTAAAGACAGGGTCCCATTCATCAGTTGCTTATTTCCAGTTTGGGGATATTATGAATAAAACTCCAATGAACATTTGCATACAAGTCTTTCCATGGACATGTTTTTATTTCTTTGGGGTTACTATGCAGGAGTCCAATTGCTGGGTCATATGGTAAGTGTATCTTTCATTTAGTCAGAAGCCAGGAACTGTCTTCAAAGTATTTATACTGCTATTGTTTGTCCCCTCCAAACATAGATTGAAACCTAATCCTGTTTCAGTGACATTAAGAGGTGGGACCAGGAGATACCTTGTAGAGGTGATTTGGTGAGGAGAGCTCTATCCTCATGAATAATTTAATCTATTCTTTAAATAATGGATTGGTGGGTTATACCAGCAGGGGATTAGTTATCTCAAGACTGGGTCTGTTATAAAAGCAAGATGGACTTGCTCTTGTGCACCACCCCTTACCCTGTGATGCTTTATACCATGTTACGACACAACAAGAAGGCTCTCTGCAGATGTGGCCCCTTGACCTTGAACTTCCCAACCTCTAGAACTACAGTAAATAAATTTCTGGCTGGACATGGTAGTTTATACCTGTAATCCTAGCACTCTAGGAGTCAGAGGCAGGTGAATTGCTTGAGGCCAGGAGTTTAAGACCAGCCTGAGCAAGAGCAAGATCCTGTCTCTACTAAGAATAGAAAAACTAGCAAGGTATTGTGGCAGGTACCTGTAGTCCCAGCTGCTTGGGAGGCTGAGGCAAGAAGATTGCTTGAGTCCAAGAGATTAAGGTTGCTGTGAGCTATGATGATACTGCGGCACTCCACCTAGGACTACAGAGTGAGACTCTGGCTCAAGAAAAAGAGAGAAATTTCTTATTATAATTTACCCAGACTTGGGTATTTTTTATAGCAAAAGAAAATGGGCAAAGATACCATTTTGCATTCTCACCAACAATGTTACTCCTGGAGATAGGGTATGGTGATTCATGCACCATGGGTGGGTGGTTTGTCTGAGCTCATGAGTTCAAGACCAGCCTGAGCCTGAGCAAGATCCCATCTCTAGAAATAGCCAGGCATTGTGATGGGCGCCTGTAGTCCCAGATACTTGGGAGGCAAGGTATGAGAATCACTTGAGCCCAGGAGTTTGAGGTTGCTGTAAACTATGATGCCATAGCACTCTACTGAGGGTGACAAAGTGAGACTGTCTCAAAATCAAACAAACAAACATTTGGGTTGCATTTCTTTAAGGACTAAATGACATTAAGCATCGTCTCATCTTGTTATTCGCCACTCATATAAATTCTTTGGTAAAGTATGTTCACACTTTTCTCCTGTTTTTTATCATTCTTGCCAGATTTTGTGTGTTTTTTCTAAATGACTATTTTGTTCTTTTTACCTTGGATTTACTTTGCTGTGCTTTTGACTTATTGTACATACATTCTTCTCTATGTACTACTTAGCTGCATCCCACAGTTGTCTCTGTAATATTTCTTATAATCACATGATTACACATATGATAATTTCAATTCATAATTTTTTTTTACCTTGAGAGCAAGTCTCCTTTTATCACCCTCAGTAGAGTGCTGTGGCATCATAGCTCACAGCAACCTCAAACTATTGGGCTTGAAAAATCCTCTTGCCTCAGCCTCCTATGTACCTGGGATTACAGGTATATACCACTATGTCCAGCTAGTTTTGCTAGTTTAATTTTTAGTAGAAATAGCAGTCTCACTTTTTTTTTTTTTTTTTTTTTTCTCAGGCTGGTTTCAAACTCCTGAGCTCAAGCAATCCACCTGTTTCAACCTCCCAGAGTGCTAGGTGTGAGCCACTGCCCTAGCCCCATTTATAATTTTTAATTTGTGTCTGTCTGTCCTTCTTTCCTTCCTTCTTTCTTTTTCTCTCTCTCTTTCTTTCTTTCTTTCTTTTTTTTTTTTTTTTTTTTTTTTTGAGACAGAGTCTCACTATGTCACCCTCTGTAGAATGCTGTGGCATCACAGCTCACAGCAACTTCAAACTCTAAGACTCAAGCGTTTCTCTTGCCTTGGCCTCCCAAGTAGCAGGGGCTACAGACGCCTGCCACGATACCCGGCTATTTTTTTTTTTTTTTGCTGTAGTTGTCGTTGTTTGGCAGGCCTGGCTGGGTTCAAACCCGCCAGCCCTGGTGTATGTGGCTACTAGCCACTGAGCTACAAGCACGGGGCCTCTTTTTCTTTTTCCTCCTTTCCTTCATTCCTCCTCCTCCCTCCTTCCCTTCCTTCTTTCTTTCTTTTTCTTCCTTTCTCTCTCTCTTTCCTTTCCTCCTCCCTCCCTTCCTTCCTTTGTATTTCAGGTTAATGTGAGGGTACAACACAAGTAGGTTACAATATTTGCATTTGTTAGGTAGAGTCCCTCTTGTAGTTGTGTCCCACACCCAAGAGGTATGTCATTTTGTGTCTTTTTTAATTTCCTGGCACATAAAGGAGATTTTCTAGCTAGCTTTTTATTGTCTATTTTTAGCTTAATAGCAAATAGCATTACATACAAGCATACCTCATTTCATTGTGCTTTGCAGATAGTACAATTTTTACCAATTGAAGGTTCATGGCCACTTTGCATAGAACAAGTGTATTGGTGCCATTTTACCAACAGCATGTGCTCACATTGCATTTCTTTGTCAGCCTTTTTTAGCAATACTTGGTACTTGGTGTTTGTTTGTTTGCTGGACAACAATCATAGCTCACTATATGAATTCCTGGACTCAAGCCATTCTCCTCCTCAGCCTCCCAAGTGACTGGGACTGCAGGCATCTACCACCACACCCAGCTACTTTGATAGGGCCTCACTATATTGCCCAGGCTGTCTCTAATTCCTGTGCTCAAAAGATCCTTTCACCTCAGTCTCCCAAAGTGCTGGGATTACAGCTGTGAGCCACCCCCCACAGCCAATAAAATATTTTTAATTAAGATACCTACCTTGGGCTAGGTGTGGTGGCTCACGCCTGTAATCCTAGCACTCTGGGAGGCCAAGACAAGTGGATTGCTTGAGCTCAGCAGCTGGAGACCATCCTGAACAAAAGTGAGACACTGTTTCTAAAATAGCCAGGCATGGTGGCAAGTGCCTGTAGTTCCAGCTACTTGGGAGACTGAGGCAAGAGGATCACTTGAGACCAAGAGTTTGAGGTTGCCGTGAGCAACTACAACACTCTGCCAAGGATGGCAAAGTGAGACTCTGTCTCAAAACAAAACAAAAAACCGTACATTGTTTTATTAAACATAATGCTAGCTACTTAATAGATTATAGTATGGAATAAACATAACTGTTACATGTACTGGGAAACTAAAACAAATTGCATGACTTGCTTTATTGTGGTATTTGCTTTATTATGATCGTTTAGAACTAAAATCAAAATATCTCTGAGGAATGCCTGTAGCCAGACAATGCCATGGTATCACTTTATGGCCAAATATATCTTCCATTAATAAAAGTTTCATGTGTGTTTAAAGAGGATGTAAATTTTGTAAATCATGTATATCTAATCTGATATGTTCTTGCTGAACATTTTCTGTCCATTATTAGAGAATTATATTGAAATCCTCCACTATGATGTAGGCTTGCCTGTGTATTTGTGCGATTCTGTCAGTCTTTGATTTATATGTTTTTTTCAGGCTATGTTTTTAGGTGCATAAGAAAAGATACCTACACATAGACGTAAAATAGTTATGTGTTCAATAGAAGCTGTTAAACTTTGGAATTGCAGAACAACCATGAAAAATTATTACAAAATTTTATAAAACAGCAGGAGAAAAAAAGAGATCATCTTCAAAGGAGCAGAGTTGGTGACAGCTGGCTTAGGGATCCTGTAACCCACAAGACAAAGAAATGTCTTCAAGGTACGGAGACAACATAACTAAGAACCTGGAATTCTAAATTCAATGAAAGTATCTTTCAAAAATGAGAGCAATAAAATAGTTCTCAGATAAAACTGAGTCTTCTGCTAGCAAAGCCACAGCATAGGAAAATCTAAAGTTTATACTTTAGTCAGAAGAACAATATTCCCATTTAAAAGATACAAGAAAAATTCAAAAGTAAAAAAGACCAAATATTTGGATAAGCCTAAAATAATAAATATAAAAATAAAACAATGATAATATTTAGTAATTTAAAAAAAGGAAATAAAGAAAAAGAACCTAGAGAACAGAAAGCAAACAAAAACATTACCCTAACTCCAAGTAGAATCTATAACTCTCAAACTGGCAGGAAAGAGAATAACTAATACAAGAGAAGGAAAAAAGAAAAAAAGAAGTAGCAAAAGCCTAGAGTAGAGTACTGGTTTTTTGTTTTTTTTTTTCCTTTACTTTTTTTTTTTTTTTTTTTTTTTTGATACAGAATAAAACCGGGGACATTGAGTTATCATCATATCAAACAGAAAACT
>CAUYPK010103906.1:0-19318 GCA_963574355.1 Loris lydekkerianus
TAAAGAAAGATGGAGACTATACCTCCTTCTCTGTTCTTTTAAATAAATCTTTCCTTTATTTTCAGGACTAGGTTTGAACTCTGCCAGGGGAAAATGGCAGGAAATATCCTAGGATGTTCTTTTCCCCCCCAAGTTTTTGGAATATGTCTGTCAGAAGAAAGACGTCTTTAGCTGTAACTACTTTGCTGACGCAGATCCACCCACCCTTCTTGACTTCGCAGTCCTTGGGAAGATGGGTACCCACTGGGGGCAGGTGCTCCAGGGGGATTGTTATTTCCCAGAATGCAGGCAATGTAGAAACATGAGAAATGATTCATCAGACGTATCCACATTAGCTCTGTTCTATAACACTTCTTCCTTTGATCACTCATTTATTCATTCATGCTATCTTTAGTGATTCATTGATTTCTGCTCTACAGGAGTAACAGCATTGAAATTGCAGAGAGGAAGAAGACTAAATCTCTGTCTTCAAGGTGCTCATAGTCTAGCAAAGAAAAGAGGTTTATAGGAATTACTCTGCAGGGTATTAAATGGTGCTAGGCTATGTACCTGTCTGAGTAAAGTGGTGGCCACATAGAGAAAACGGCCCCTTTTCTTCACTTCATTCTCAGCTAGGACTAGTCAAGTGATTTTCACTTTCCCCAAATCTAAGATCCCCCTCCTTCAGTTTTATAGCACTTTCAGTAGATGTCCATCACGATGGAAACAGTAGTTACCAGAAGCATTGTCCTGCCTCTCAGAGCACAAGCCCTCCAACAACTGTGCCTTCCCTTCCCAAAGGAAGTTGCCTCTTCTTACCAAAAACCAGCCCCTCTTCAGCAGAGAGGCCCACCCCTTCCAGCCGCCCTGGGAGCCTTGTCCCATAAACTGTCCCCTGTCTCTGCTCTGTGCTTACATCCACAATCCACCACCTATTGGAGAAGAATCCCTCCAAGATTTTGTGCGCTTTATCTGCTGCCCTCTGATTCTCTGTCCTCTTTATTCTAACCTTTTCAAAAAGAATTGCTGGCACCACGTCCCACTCCCCCATAGAACTTACATTCCTCAGTCGGTACCCTATCACTCTTGCTCTTTCTATGGCTGCCTACGGTGGCCAGTACTGCTCCGTTCTGGAACACTGTGTAGTTCTCATTTCAGCACCCCCACCTCCCCCCTCAGTTTTGCTGATGCCATGCTCCTGGTTTTTCTTCACTTCTTTTGACACTCCCTCTCAATCTCTGTTGTTATCTCTTCTCCCATTTTACTTGCACCCTAAAGAGTGTGAAGTGTTTTTTTTTTTTCAGGCTCAACCCTGAATGTCTTCTCCAGAAAGAGACCCCCCCTAAGTAATTTTAACCACCCCTAGGGCTTTAAGTGCCCTCTCAGACATCTTTAGGAAGCTCTAGGCCTACATGTTCAGCACGAGCACCTCATATTTCATATGTTGAAAACCAAATATTTGGTCTTAACAACCCCCACCAAATGTGGGAGTTTTTTTGTTTTGTTTTGTTTTGTTTTTTGATACAGAGTCTTAAGCTGTCACCCTAGGTAGAATGCTGTGGCGTCACAACTCACAGCAACCTCTAACTCTTAGGCTTAAGCAATTCTCTTGCCTCAGCCTCCCACGTAGCTGGGACTACAGGCACCCAGCACAAAGCCCAGCCATTTTTGTTGTCGTCGATGTCGTCGTCGTTGTTGTTGTTGTTATTTTTTTAGCTGGCTGGGGCCAGGTTCAAACCTGCTGGCCTCAGTGTATGTGGCTGGTGCCCCACCCACTGAGCTACGGGCACTGCCCGGACATGTTCTTTTAGAAGTCCTCATTCCAGGACAGCATACAAAACAACAAAATTAAATGTTGAATCTGTCCCTCTTCACACTACACCATTTCTTGCATAGCCTCCTGTTGGTCTCCCCTTTACTGCAGTTGCCTACTTCCAATCTAATTCCTACAGAGAAGTCACGGTCATCTTTTAAAATGTTATTATTATATATCACTTGTCTGTTTTAAACCTGACAATGTCTTCCCATCATACTTAAGACAAAATTCATACTCTGTAACATGGATAACCAGAAGGGCTGCCATGATTTGGATCCTGCCAATTTCTCCAGCCTCTTCTCACACCACCCCACCTCAGCCACTGTCCTGCCACAGGGCCATGGCACGTGCTCCTTAGAATGCCTCCTCCCCCACTCTATGATTCACCAAGCCCTCTTCATCTGTCAGGTCCCAGCTGAAAGGTAATGTCCTCAAGCAGACTTTTCTTGTCTCCATCAATCTAAAGTAATTACTATCAATCTAAGTACATTATTGTCATGAATGTATCATATATAATTCTGTTTGGCAGTTTAGTATCTATATTCTCTTCAGACTATAAACTCCTTTAAGGTAGGGATCATGTCTGTCTTGTTTGCTTATGCTTATGGGGCCTAGTTTTTAATTGTGGTCATGTACATACAGTAACTAAGAAAATGCCATGAAGTTTACGTTGAACAGTTTGATGAGAATATTTCAGATTATATATGAAACCAACACATTGTACCCCTTGATTGCACTAATGTACACAGCTATGATTTAACAATTAATTGTTTTCTCATTCTAATTCCTTACTATCTTGCTAGATCCCTGATGCTTGTAAATGTGTGTATATGTGTGTGAATTTTTTTTGTTGTTGTTGCTTTGTTTTGAGACAGTCTCACTGTGTGTCCCTCATTAGAGTGCTATGGCATCACAGCTCACAGCGACCTTAAACTCTTAGGCTTAAGTGATTCTCTTGCCTCCGCCTCCCAAGTAGCTAGGACTACAAGCACCCGCCACAATGTCCAGCTATGTTTTTGGTTGCAGTTGTCATTGTTGTTTAGCTGACCCGGGCTGGGTTCGAACCTGCCAGCCTTAGTGTATGTGGCTGGTGCCATAACCACTGTGCTACAGGCACTGTTATATATGAGCATTTTGCTCAGCTTTTAAAATTGTCTTCAAGAGAGAGATTTGATTAAAATAGTCTACCTGCCAGTCCTGGAACCTGGAGCATGGGTTCATATTTTAATGTGAGAAACCTAAAACCAACAAACAAGTAAATAAATAATGCACCAGGTAGGAATAAGTGCTATGGAGAAACTAAAACAGAATAAGGGAGACAGGAAAGGCAAGGGGTGAGGGAAAGAGTTGCCAGGGAATAACCTCCCCAAATGATGCCACTTGAGCAAATAACTGTGAAAAGAGAAAGAGTATTGGTCTAGACAATTCTGGGTGTAGCTGGGCCAGGGTGTGTGCAAAGGGTGCAAGTAGTCAGAGGTAAAATCGTAAGGTGAGAGAGGTAGCTGCTAACTGGCTGAATCACTACTCAACTCTACTTCTTTTGACTCCAAAGCCAGTGCTGTTTGTACTAAACATCCACATTAGAGTCACTTTGGGAACTCTTTAAATGATGCCACCCACACTCATCTAGTCTAGATCTGAACTGAAAGCTTATGGATAGCAAAGGCTTTCAGAGTCCCCAGCTTTTGTTCTCTTTTTCATCCATACTCTAACCACATCAAAGGAACTCCAGAATTCAGAGGGCCAGTAACCATGCCTGCTGCCTGCATATAGCCTGCCTCTGGGGCCCTTCTCTGCACGGAGTTGGAAAATTTACTACCCTGGACAGTGCCCTTCCTTGGCTGGCAAGGTCTGGGCTGACCATATCTGCTGTGGTCCCATGGATGCCGTAACACTAATTACCAGTCAACCTTGGGTTGAAGAAGTTGCCTGACTCAGCAAGGCTGCCATTTCCTCCTACACAGTTCTTTCCAGCTCTTTGGCAGTGGTACCCAGGAGTGGCTGGAGGATTCTGATAACAGCTTGCTGGTTGGATTCCAGGGGGTAATTCAGATTCTGCTGAAGACTCATCGGAAGGTGGAGAAATACTGACAAAGGAAGTGAACGATGACAACTTGGGAAACTTTGACTACCTCCATGGATGTCTTCACAACTATTTAAAGCATCACCTTTAACCGAGACACCAGAAAATAAAGCAAATGCCATGAATGGAAATTAACAATCACTCTGTGACCCACTTACGTTGATGTTATGCTTCTTGCCAGAGGCCGCTAGAGAGTGCACCCTGACTTAATGGCTTCATACCTTCATGTTCATCACCCTTAGGTGGAAATTACACAATTGCCTCCTAATTCCCTTGCAGGATCATGATCTCTTCTTTTCTCACACCTGTTTTGGTGGCATTTTCTAACTATGTAACTACTTTAGAAAACACAGCAAGCAAAGAACTAGAAAAAGTGACTGGCTTAAACGATTGCAGATCTGAACATGGGAAGGTTATACTTACTTTGCAATATCACAGTCATAAAACTTGAGTGAAGACATTACATATTTCTGTAAGCTGTGGGCAATATTTGACGTACTTATCATGACTCATAAATATTCTTTTAAGACTTTCCAAACCTGAGATTTAATTTCTCTAGTTACATCTCCTTTACCATTTAATCTAGTTTTTGTCTAGCACAATGTTTCTATGTCCAATAGAAACATAGTGTGAACTACGTGTCATTTTAAAGTTTCTAGTAGCCATCTTAAAAGATTAAGGAAATAGGTAAAATTAGTTTTAATAATGTATGTTAATACAATCTATCTAAAATATTATTTCAACATGTCATCAATATAAACATTTATTAGTGAAATATGCTCCTTTTTTTTTTACAAAGTGTACAGGTGGTGTGTATTTTTTAGTTCTAGTACCCTTCAATTGGGATGAGCCACATTTCAAGTGCTTAAAAGCCCGTGTAGCCAGGGGTTACCTTATTAGACAGTACAGCTCTATTCAAATAAATTGGAAGAAAAAACAAATAGGCAAGTGATATTATTAAATGCAAAAGTTCTCCAGAGGAAAGTAAACACAGAGAGACTTAAGGCATTATTTCCGTTGCATAAATTTTGCTCCCTAATAGGGCATGTGGAGATGCAACAATAATTAATTCACATTTTGGTCTAATCTTGAGGAAAGTAGAAACTGAATGAGAAAGACACCCAAGCTTAGATGTCTTTAAGGAATAGAGCCTGATAAACTAAGTGTTCTGCCAAGGGAAGGATGGTTTAAATGAAGTGGTGAAAATGGAGAGTGGCACAGTGAAGGATGGGGGGTGTGAACGAGGTACTACTTCTGAGATCCTTTCTAATCCTGATGTTTTATGATTCCATTTTTGATATTGATTTGTTAAGTAAGTACTTTTGATGTGCTTTACAAATGTTTATTCTTTTAAAATATCAATTTAACTATTCAACCTTAAATCTGTGCTGCAGATCTAAGAAACACAAATTTTAAATGCCAATCTCACCTAAACAGCTGATTACAGAGCACATTTGGGGTTTCAAACAAAAGAAAATCCTTATTTATTTTCAGATAGTTTGAATTTTGATCTAAAACACTGGCTTTGGATTGTGAAAGACCCAATTTCACGTTCAGCTCTCCCAGTTACAGGAATTGTGACTTTAGGTACATCTCTTAAACTGTGTACAGATTGTCTGCATGGTGAAGATAATAATAGTAACTGTCACCCAAGATGGGTGAAAGATTTTACTTAGACGATGTTCAAAACTCCTGAAAAATTCTCCATAAATGTTTGAAATGGCTTCTTCATGTTTGTAGAAATTTTTCTTACAGCAACAGACAAATGTTTATGTACAATAATATTTCTTCCACCTCCAAAGCACTCCCTCCCAAAACAGCCACTTCAGAACAAGAACCATTGAAAAGAGATCGATGTTTTCCTTTTCAGCACAAAGCAGAAATCAGCTTGTGTAGCAGCAACACCAGAACCAAGAAGAACCGGGTACCAGACACATCCCTTGCCAGGAGGCTCCCAGTGGACTGTGGCAGACTATTATTTGGTGTGCCGTGGCTGAAATTCAATTCTAAGCTCTAGCTGTGTGACTAAAAGACTAAAGGAGAAAAAAAAATCAGCCTGAAAGCCCTACCTGCTTTGAAAGACCTTTTCCCAACAAGAAACATATGGCTGCACCTCCGGGAGGGCCAGAGCGCTGAGCAACATTACCATTTCGTTGCTCTTTTACTCTCCCAAAACAAAGGAGGGGTTTTCAGATAAATGTATACTCGTGAGAAATAACAACAACAATAATGATAACAAGCACAGTGGGAAGGGGGAAAGCGACAGCAGCACAAGGTTTATTGGCCATTTCTGCTCATCAATATGTGCTTTTTTGTCAGAAAATCGAATATGCTCACATGACCCACCTTCCTTTATTCCTTTCCACTTTTTCTGGAAACAATGTTGCTCATTCCCATGGATTCCTTAGGCTTCTAATATACTATTAATACATTGGCCAGAGTACTTTGGTAAGTTCCATTGCTTCTGATCCTTCACTGATCAAACCTCACCCAAGGAACTGGTGCGTAAAATCAATGATTCAGAAGTCAAGGGCTTGGCTTAGAGCCAGACAGACGGTTAGGATTTTGACTCATCTCCTTACTAGCTTGTAATAACAAACCAATTTTCTAAGTCTCAGTTTCTTCTGTAAATAATGAATAGAAAGATACCTAGGACATAAGATAGTTATTAGGATCAAACAAGAATGCCTATAAAGTGCTTAGCATAGTGCCCGGCACATGGCGATATTTCAATAAATGTTAATTGTTTTGCCACACAAGACTGGTGGGAATGTTTCTTATTCATTTTCAGGACCTCTGTCCTTCTAGAAAATTGTCAAATGATAACAATCTACACCTACAATCAGTCAACAACCTCTACAACTAGAACAAGACTACAACGAGACCACTTACCTGGCTCCAAACAAATTCCCCTGTGGAGGCTAAAAAACACCTGTGACTAAAGAAGCATTGAATGTTAGAGTGAGAAGGGCCTAGGGAGACCAGTTAGTCCAACATTTCATCATATTTTATTTCTCTTTTTTTTTTTCTTTTTTGGAGACAGAGTCTCACTGTGTTGCCCTGGGTAGAGTGCTGGTATCACAGCTCACAGCAACCTCAAACTCTGGGGCTCAAGAGTTCCTCTTGCCTCAGTCTCCCTGAGTAGTTGGAACTACAGGCACCCGCCACAATGCCCAGCTAGTTTTAGTACAGATGGGGTATCACTCTTGCTCAGGCTGGTCCTAAGCTCAAGCATTCTACCCACCTTGTCCTCCTAGAGTGCTAGGATTACAAGCATGAACCACCACACCCAGCCCCAGCCTTTTATTTGAAAAACAAAACAAACAAACAAACAAACAAACAAAAAACCAACCCCTCAGAATGGTAAAGAAACTTGACCCATGTCACGAGTTAGAGGCGGGGCTGTGGTTCACATTCACATTTATTGACCCTTAATTCTGTGATCTGACAAACTCAAGTGCTGTGCTAGTTATAACCACAGAAATGTCAGGGCATGAGTGCATGGGGCAAACCTCCTAAACTTCTCATTCATCTCCATTAACCATTCATCTAATGTTCCATGATTGTATCACAGTATGTTCTTCTGATAATAAACAGAGAGCAAGTAATTATAGGATGTCACTTTAAAAGAAACTCCCCACTTAATAGGCCATCATTATCATGGTGGGTTAGCCTAAACTCATTTGAGACCAAGGTATGATATGTAAAACAATTCATTGAAAAGTGTGACCATTTATACCAAAGACTTGGGGGAAATCATAGAAATCTGTACTGTGACCTGAAAGCCAAGAGGCTTTCATGGCAAGTGAAATGTTGTGCTAGATAGTCTCTCAAATGACACCCAGTACTCTCCACTTCCTGGCATTCCTACTGTTGGGCAATCTGCTCCCAAAGATCATAGGCTGAATTTATACACTTGCTGCTAACAAGCAGAAGGCGATAGGGCGATAGGGGTCAGTTGTAGATACGGCTGTAATGAGACTGTGGCTTCCACCTTGAGCGCTCTGTTTCACTCTTCTTGGGTTTTCCACTTGGGGAAACCACCTGCCATGTTGTAAAGCAGCCTGTGGATAAGTCCACATGAATAAGCTCAGACGTGGATCTTCCGAGGCCGGCTGGTAGCCACCTGAGCAGGCCTGGAAGCTGTTCTTTCAGTCCTGCCCTGGCTGGCAGTTTTTAGAGACTTCATGAGATACGCTGGGCCACAGGGACCTGGTGAAGCTATTCCTAGGTATCTTATGCACAAAAATTGTGTGATATAATAAATATGTGCTGTTTTAATCTTCCAAATTGGGGGGTAACTTGTTACACAACAGTAAATGAGTAATATAAAATGCAGATCAGATGGGGAGAAGGAAACTCTGAATAGAGGGCAAATATCTTTATTCTCATCATAGTTCAGAAAAAGCAAATCATTTTCTATGAGACTCACCAAGGCTCTATGAAAATCAGACAATTATACTTTGGATGATCATGGTGCTATTATCTGGACTGTAAAAGTGGAAAAGTTTAGTTTATTGCTATCTTCAGTGCCTGCTCTTTGTAAATATTTGTGAATGAATGAAGATTCATTCTAGTGGCATAACTGGAGAGCTTCACCAGTCTCGACCTCCCAAGTAGCTACGGCTACAGGTGGGTGCCACCATGCCCAGCTATTTTTTTTCTACCTTTTTTTTTTTTTTAGTAGAAACAGTCTCGCTCTTGCTTAGGCTGGTCTCAGACTCCTAAGCTCAAGCAATCCACCTGCCTTGGCCTCCCAGAATGTTTATAGGCAGGAGCCACCATGCCTGGCTGGGAATAATATTTTTAAAATTTCTTCCATTATTTCCTCTGTAATTTCTCAGTAATTCAGGTGTTTTGTTTTTTTTTCTCATGCGTCCCATATACTTGAAAGGTAAACCAAGAGACGCATTGCTCTAGAGAAGGAAGGACTGGGTACTACTTGAACAAATGTCTTCTTTTTCAATTCCTTAGCAAGAAAGATTTGAAAGATAACAGAAAAAAAATTTTTATAAATTCCAAAATTCCCTTTTTTCATGTAAGAAGCCATGCTTATCTGTCTAAAAGTACAGTTTTCCTCTAAGCCACGAGTGGACTCAGGAAGTGGACCAAGGAAAGTTTCTGTAAAGAGAGGAATCGAAGATAAAAAATGTTTGCCAACAGAAAAGAAGGACAGCAGCAGACCAGAGGCTGAGACCCCGGTTTCCCCTTCCTCTTTTCGCTTCTAGGTGGCACCATAAGGGCTGTGCAAAAGCAAAACTCCAGAAAGTTCGGGTAAAGGAAAAGGCATTTAAGTCCCACTTCCATTTGGGGGTTTGGAAGGAGATTGCCTCCTAGAATACAGCACAAAAAGATGGGGCATTAAAAAGAAGCACAAAACCAAGACACTTCACCCACTGTACGGCTCAGTGTTTATTTTGTCAGATTTTAACCTCAATTAGAAATTAGGTCATCCCAGATTTGACTGGTTTCAGAGAGCCTGAGACCCAGGTCTGCAGAGTCTTTCTGTAGCAGCAGCACAGCCTGTGGTGAGACAGGTGGGCATGACTGCTGTAGAAGTGACTGATTCATTCTGCTTTCTGCCCCCAATTAACAAGATTCTGCCTGAAATTGAGTGTTCCATTACAATGTCACTTTGGCAAGTTCTGCCTTTGCTACTGATGCTCTCGGAATAACCAGAGTCATTTTTCTTTGGGGTCAGTGTGGCTGTGTGATTTGAGGCAACTTTCTTAACTTCTCTGAGCCCAAGTATAGCATAACACAATAATATAACACAAATAATAATAAGTAAGTATAACACCTCAGGGTTTACTATGTGAAAAGCACTTTACAAAGCACATAATGCACATTATGTCATTTAGTTGTCACATTCACCACATGAGGTAGGGACTACTGTTACCTCCATTTTACAGTTGAGGAAATGGGCCAAATCTCACAGCTAATAAATAGCACAGGCAAAAATTGAATCCCGGTCTGCAGAGATTACTGAGCTTGATTACTCTGCAGGAGGACTTCGTGAGAGCCAGAGGTGCCAAGCAGCCTGGAGGGATCCTTATAGGGAACTGACTTGCTAGTTTGTATAAATATTTGGTCCAGAATAACAACAGCATTCATCCCATGTGGTCAAGGTAGCTTTCTTTAAAAGCTTTCTTTTAAACATTGTGAATGCAATTTTTAAGTCCCACATTTATTCTAACAAGAATATTTATATCTATACCCACGGCTTTTCACTTTCCGTCAGGTTCCATAACGAGGCTGGGGATCGTGCCCCTGCAAGCTTCTCCTAGATCTGGAGACAGGTACCTGCTGGTGACCGGCTGTGGCAGCACGCTTAAAAACCAGTGACAGCCTGGGCAGATTCCCAGCTGCTGAAATTAGCCTGCAGGATCCTTGGAGGCAAAGTTATATTTTAGGACAGCAGTACCAAACAGCATCACAGAATCACAAGTGGTCAGAACACAGCCCCTTCCCTGTTTCCTCTAATGTCCGAATAGCTCATGCTCAAGTTTGACCACATTGAACAGACTGCTTATATAGACATCAAGAATCTATTTATCTGTGTATCAACAAATATCCATCCACATACAATTCAGGAACTGAATGATAGTGAGTTTCTTTTAATAAATTTTAATTATAATGAAGCAAAATCTTTTTTTCCCACAGGATTATACCATATTTTACTTAGCAAATTCATTTATTGGGATTGATTTCATTAGCTGCTAAATTCTTCCAAGGGAATCAGTTAGAGTTACTGGTGATAAAAATGGCTGAATAATAATGCTTCTTAATGAATTACCATAAGCAATAAGTATAACTTAATAGCTCAGTCTGGAAAGAAATTTCTGATCTAAATCAAGAATATTCAAGACAAAAGAAAACTTAGAATGTAGCTACTAAGTGCCCCCCACCAGCCTCAGCATAATTTAGAAATTGGGAAGTAGGCTCAGTGAGTCAATGTCATTTTCAAGGTCACTCAGTGGGTTAGAGGCACAGCCAGCAGTCCTGACTTTCAGGGTATCAAAGTCACATCACTTCACATTTATGTTCTGTTGCACAACTGTGGCAATAACTGTGGACAGATTAACTCGCTTCCCCCTCTACCTTTGAGATGGAACTTAGAGGTTATCACAGAGTTTATATTTGTAGGAAGAATTCAAAATATTTATTGAAAAGAAACTAGAGATGTGCTAGGAATACAAATTCAGGAGGAATTTATTGAAACCTCAACATTCCAGACATCCAGCCTCTCAGTTCATCTTCCCTACATTGCATGAGGTTGATATAGTTGCCCCACTTTACAGGAGAGAAAATGGGGCTTAGTGAAGGCCTGAGGTGACCCAGCACACAGTGAGTGACAGAGTTGGATTTGATTGTGGACTTGGTGACTCCAATCTAGGTCTTCTGCAGCTTCTGTAAGAACCCCCCAGGGGAAGAGCTAAGACTCTCCTTGTCTCTGTGCACATCCAGATACTCTGTTGTACAGTTATACCCTGTGCCCCCTTTAGGTAAAGTCATAACATTCAGCTCAATTGGAAGGAACCATGGTCTTTACCCTCGAGGAATTATTCTTTTTGGCTGATGAACTGAAACTATTCAGAGATCTTAGGTAGAGTGTGACTGCTGGCACAAAATACAATGCTAAGTGGAATGATAATAAATCATAAACTCAAGCACCTTCCTGTCATTCTGACCTGGGAAGCTTATTGCTACACACATAAATCCTCCGGCAAGCACAGGAAAAATACAAACACAAGCTCTTGCATTTTACCTGTTTTGATAGTTGGTCACATGCCAAATGGGTTTGCAGAATCGACCATCTTTGGTTTGCACCTGATTTCCCCAAATGATCAAAGGTTCCACCACTCATTCCCATGTTTCTTATAGAACAGATTCTTTTCTTTTGTATTTATTGTGTCAACTTTCTAAGTATTCCAGAAACTTTTAAATATTTAAAGTTGTAATTTAGCAAACTAGAGAGAAGCCAGAAATAGAAGTTTGGGTTTTAAAAGTTTTCTTATAAGAAGGAGTTGGAAAGGCACCAACCCAAAGACGGAAGGAGACTGAGACTCCTGCAAAGATTTGGGGATTTGCTGATAATCTGTCCTCATAAGTTGACACCATGGTACTCATTGCACATAGGGGCAACGGGCATATAATAGATGCAGTATCACCTAATTGTCCCTCATTCAAAGGCTCTCCTGCTAGAAACAACACCCCTCCTTTCTGCTTTCTAACTTTCGTTTCCTCTGCACCCAACTGCGGTGTGGCTTTGGCCTCACCACCACCCTTTGGTACCAACAACAACCTTATGGTTACTCTTATCATATTTGGCCTTTATACCACAAGGTTTATTGTCCCCTCCTTCTCAAAACTCTCCTCCTTAGGCCAGTACTAATAATTATGATTGTCATTATTATTATAAGTTTGTATCCATAATATGCTTACAAGGTATAAGGCAGTGTGTTAAGCATTTTACATGTGTTCTTTCCATTAAACATTCATAAGCCCATGAGGTAGACATTATTCTTAATCCTATATTACAGATGAAGAAATTGAGGACAAAAGGTTAAGTAACCAGCCCAAAGTAACACAGCAAGTAAATGTCACCGCCAGATTTTTATTTTTTTGAGACAGAGTCTTACTTGGTAGAGTGCTGTGACGTCACAGCTCACAGCAACCTCAAACTCTTGGGCTTAAGCAATTCTCTTACCTCCCAAGTAGCTGGGACTCCAGGCACCCGCCACAACGCCCAGGCTATTTTGTTGTTGTTGTTATTGTCATTGTTGTTTAGCAGGCCTGGGCCTGTTCAAACCCACCAGCCTCAGGGCATATGGCTGGCGCCCTAGCCACTGAGCTACGTGCGCCGAGCGCACAGCCAAATTTTGAACCCAGATTTGCTAGCCTTCAGAACCCATGTTCTGCTACGTTCCCTCATAAAGTTTTCAAGAGAGTGACTGTCTTAGCTGGACTGCTATATCATATTGGGTGTATTAGGTGATTTAAACAGTAGATATTTATTTTTCACAGTTCTGCAAAGTCCAAAATCAGGTTGTAAATAGACCCTGAAGGTATGGATTTAAGGAGTTTAGCTGGCTGGAGGATGGAAGTGACCATGTAAGCATCTTCCTATCAGTGTGTAATTAAAGGAGTATAAATGAAAGCACTTCAAAACCAACACAGCTCTCTTTGTGATTAAGATTTCCACGCTTTGTTCAAAATTCATGAGCTAATTCGAAACCCAGACCAAAATCCAATGTGTAAAAAAGGGATATTTGTGCAGACTTTTGCAAGTTTCCAATAGCTTCAGCCTCCTCCAGAAGTATGTTTTGTCTATGTCTGAATTGTTTGTCTGTATCCTTTAAGTCACTAGGAAAATTTGGAGTGGGGTAAGATCTATGACTCACAGTAGTCTGTCTTAACATTTATGCTAGTACAAAGACTGAAAAGGGAATCCATGTTCCCAGCAAAACTAATAATAATACCACCTACCATCAACCCAGCAGGTCTGACAGAGGATGACAGTCCTTGTGGGAATGTAGGAAGGGGTGTCTGCCAACAGCAGCGCAGAGGCACAACCACACGGCTAACCTGAAGTTGACCACACACCCATGAGGGTGCCCAGCTGACACCAAAAGACCACATAATGAAACCTGGCCTAAATTAGCAGCTCATAGAATCATGAGTTCAATAGAGTATTATCACGTTAAGCCATTCAGTTTGGAGGTGGTTTGTTTTGCAGTAATAACAAACTCCTATAACTTTCAACTAAATCGCCTTTAAAAAGTAACTATGAAACCATGAGTTTGAAATATTAGTAATATATTCTCCTAGTACACAATAAAATGAGTATACAGCATAACTATTAAATTCTTTCATCAATATTATAGAAGTTAAGAAAAAGGAGGTATTATTCCAGGCAAGGCAGGTGGTTAAGATAACATTTAGAGAAGAGAGGATGTTGAACTGGGTTTGGAAGAACACGTAGGATGTGAGTACATAGAAGTCAGCCAGGACAGAGATATCAGTTAGGGAAGAGAGGGCATTCTACAAATATAGAGTGTATTTGGGGGCTAGTGAGTATGTCATCTTGCTTAAGACATAAGTGTTTTGGTTTTGTTTCTTTGTGAAGCCCTAAATCTTGAAAAAGAATTTAGTTTGAGAAAAACTTCAATGTAGGCGAATGCCTTTAGTGGAACAGCTAAATAAATAAATACCATCTGTTATTTCAAGCTGAGACCAGTGACTTTTCTAATATCATTTTTAACCAGGAGGGATTGATTTCTGCAGGACCATAACTCTCTCTCTCTTTCTCTTTTTTTTTTTTTTTGAGACAGAGTTTCACTTTGTCACCCCCGGGTAGAGTGGCAGGGAGTCATACCGCAAAGCAATCTCCAATTCTTGGGCTTAAGCGATTCTCTTGCCTCAGTCTCCCGAGCAGCTGGGACTACAGGTGTCCACCACAATGCCCGGCTATTGTTAGAGACAGGGTCTTGCTCTGGTTCAGGCTGGTCTCAAACTCGTGAGCTCAGGAGATCCACCCACCTCTGCCTCCCAGAGTGCTGGAATCACAGGCATGAGCCAGTGCACGCGGCCTTTCTTATCATAACAAATAGAGAATGACTTGACATTCCTACATTAAATAAGACAGATTCTAGAGCTGGTAATAAGGTAAACAGAAAATGCAGATGACCAGAGTGAAGGCACCCAGTGACACCCTCATACAGCAGCTAATGAGGTGTGTTACCCTAGGCAAGTAACACGTCTTGGGACCGCAGTCTCCTTATCCATCAAGTGCACGGGGCTAAACCAGATGATCTGTAAGATCCCTTCCAGCTCTGAAATTCTATCATTCTTTGTTAGCAATTCAGTAAGAGAAGCAGTCATCAAGAGATCATCAGATTCAGTGCTGATTCAGCTCACTGGGCAAAGGTGTTTCTGGGTTCTTTAGGGCAGAACTTCTTGTGGAGTTCCAGCTCACCAAGCCTGAGTGATGCTCAATGTATAACAACTTGGTGTAACTAGGGCTCCTCCCTCAGAGCGTACATGTGTGTGCTGGGGTAAGAGTGAATAGTGAAAAAAGGTTAAAAGATTCTGACTGTATTATACTGTATTCACTCTAAAAGATTATCCTGGCTCTAAGAAGCGCTCAGGATAGTACTGTAGATCAATTCACACTTTGCCTACAAATTCGATGTCAGGCTCAGCAAATTTCTCAAGACAGGACATCCTTACAGAGAGCTTAGGGTGATCCTGCCTTGGGATAAGGTTCAGAGGTCAAAACAGAAACCAGCATCACTGGAGCGGATGGTAAGAGAGAAAGGAGGCAGAGGAAAAACACCTGTGTTACAATCACCTATTTATTCAACCTCTATTCACTCAGATTAGCCCTTTCTACAGGCTGGGCACTGTTCTAGGTGCTAAAAATACAGTGCAGAATAAAACCAACAAAAGTTCCTGACCTTATGGATCTTACAATACCCCTGATGATTCCTTCTGCAATACAGGGTCTATAGTATTATGCACACATTCGTTTTTGAGGTGTTTGCTTTCTTTTGTTTCCTGTGGGTGGACAGTAAAGAGTTGGTGGGAGTGCGGGTGATTTTCTGGCGGGGATGATTGAGGGACTGGGGACGTGTGAAGAATGTTTACTTGGCCGGGTCAAAGCTTGACTTAACTTGTTCATTCATCCATCCAATCATCAATTATTTATAGAAAACCAACTCTATAAAGGCCAGGCTCTGAAGTTAAAAAATAAAAATGAAATAAGCCAGATTCCCTGTCCCAAAAATATTCACAGCCTCATTTTCCCTCATGAAGGAAAAAGACATTCAAAATATGTAATAGTTAGGGTTCAATATAATCTATGCTGCAACAGCGTGTATGCAAAAGAGCAGGCTGCAAAAAGGGGAACAGTTAATTCTACTGGGGAAAACTCCAGGCATGGCTTCCCAGACGAGGTTTGGTAAATTGGGTTTTGAAAAACGAGTAGAAGTTTTTCTACATGCCAAGGGGACAGCATGTGTAGAATAATGGCAGAGAGAGCAGGTGCATTATTTGGGGGGAGTGGTGGTGGCTTCATGTGGCTACAGCGGTCATTCTCCACCGAGCAGCCTATTAACAAGATGGCTTTTAAAACTGCAGAGAGCACAACTCTACCACCAGCATGATTAAATCATAATCTTCTCTAGATGGCTCTCAGGTGCAGCAGGGTGGAGAACAACCAGGCTAGAAGAGAACTGCTCAAATTTTAATGTCATATGAGTCACCTGAGGATCGCTTTAACATAAATTCTGATTCAATCGGTCTGGGATGGGCCTGTGTTTCAAACAAGCTCCCAAGCGGATGGTGATGCTGTTGGCTCACAGAACACTCTAGCAAGTGGCCCGACCCATGATTCTCTAAGTATGGTGCCTGGCCCACCTGAGAACACAGAAGAAATCTAGATTTTCAAGCTCCACCCAGATATACTACATTAAAAACTCTGGGGGTGGGCATCTAGCAGTCTGTGTTTTCAAGCCCACTAGGTGCACCTTAAAGAGACTCCATAGTGTTTGAAAACCAATAGATCATCAAAAGCTTGGGTAATGGTACTGAAAAATACTAGAACTGTACGTGGGGGGTGATGATAAAGAATCTGGTATAATAAACCTTATCCTCTAGGCAACAGAGAATCCTTGGATAATCTTAAGAAAGGGAGAGTGATCTAATTTGATGTCAAACTTTGAGAGAACTCCCTCTAGTAGAAGTGTTCCTCGGAGGCACCTCCTGACTACAGTACAGAGTGTCCCAGCTGCTTTGGTTCCACTGATGTTCCTTTCCAGCCACATCTCCCAGGCCTCAGACCCCCTGTGAAAATCCCAGGGTGGTATGAAGACCCTGGATCCTGGCTCGGGTGATCTCCCTGGTGTCAGACCTACTGCTTATCCCCGTGAAGTCTCCCTCTTTCCAGGTCCCTTTGGGGATTGCCTCCTTTGGGTTGTTGGTCCCCTTTGACTTGACTTCTCCTAGGCTCAGGGGCTCTTGCGTCTTCCCAGCTTGGCTTTAAACATGGCATTCCACCATTGCCCCCTTCCCACACCACACCAACTCCCCCCACAAGCAGAGTGCAGCATTCTGGGCCTTGGCACCAGACAGAAAGAACTGACAGAGACTATAATTCTAGTCTGGCAAGGCCCAGTTGATTACCTCTCTGGGCCTCTGTGGTATCATTTATTTAATGCAGTCCCAGTAATTACATCAAACAATCATTAAAGAGGCACAATATCGCAAAGATGTGGAAACAATCCAAGTGTCTTTCAACACATGAATGGATTAACAAATAGTAGTATATGTATGCTGTGGAATACTATTTAGTCATAGAAAAATAAAGATTTTGTTTCTTATGTAACAAACTGGACAGATTTGGACAATATTCTCCTCAGCAAAGTATCACAAGAAAGGAAATAAGCATCATGGGTACTCATACCGATTTGAAACTAATTGATTAACAATTACATGGTCACATGAGAGAAAAACCAAATTAAATTCAAATAGGGGGAAGGAGGGAGGGGATTGGGTAATTTCCCACCCAACAGTATATTGCATGGGTATATGGCACACTTCCTGGAAGAAGGACATAACTAAATGCAGACATTAACCTTACAAAAGCAATTTATGTAACCTAATCATATGTACCCTCGTATTAACCTGAACTTAAAAAAAAAGGAGAGAGAGAGACAGTATAAAGCAGTATAATTCCATAGAAAGTAGGACTACTTTATTAAAAATATATTGTGCAATCACAGCCTTTCCCCCCCTGGATACAGAAGTAACTTATTTTTCAAAATATAGAACCTGTCCTTATAAGCTCAATATCAAGGTGTAGAATGGTAATATTTTAGAAATATTAATTAACATTTTACCCCCAGATGTCTCCCTATGCCCTTTTCTCCTGTTCAAGTTGGTAGACAATTCTGTGCTTATTGCCTTGAGGAGAAATATGAAATATCTGGAAACAGAAAAAAGGATGTCTTCCCTGCCTCAGTTCTATAAGACTAAGCCTCTAGGGCAGAGGCCACAAAATGGTGGTGGCCCTTGTGGGCAAAGTTGGGCCACAGATGTGTTGTGTTGGACCTGCAGTATATTTTTTCAAAATGAATGAATTTTTAACATTTCAAATAGAAAAAGCTTGCATAAACTGAAAATTTCAAGTTTCTTCTTGAAAAATAAATTGAAAAATTTGGCAACTTTGGACTTCAGAGAGAAAAGCTTTGTCACCCCTTTCCTGGGAAGACAGAAAAACTGCAAAGCCTTAGCTTAGGCAGGGAGAGCCCACACCATGAAGATAGTGGGAGGTTGGCTGAGCTCAAGACAAGAAGATGGACCAGGGTGATGTGTGATCCATGGCTAAGGACCCAACAGCAAGAAGTCAGCAGAGAGCTTTGTGGTCAGATGGCACAGAGGACAGGGTATCTCCTTTTACTTCCACTCCTTGGTCCTAGGTAGGTAGGGAGGTCTAATCTTAGGTGAACACCTCAGAATTGGGACATAATCTCTCCTGGGGTGGAGAGAGTAATAGAAAATCCCTAACATCGAGATTAAATCTGAAGCATACATGGAATGGTGGTTCAAAATACAAATGTAAATTTTTAAAAAGTAAAAAATATATTTTCTTCATGTCTCAGTTCAGAACTTTTATATGTAACCATTATTTAAAAAAAAAAAAAAAACAGGGGGAAACAAGACTCCAGACATCTCTAGCCGGTGGGATCTGCCTATGTTCATCCCTTTTAGGATACAGGGAGCCAGCAAGAGACTTCTGGACCCCAGGAGGAGGACAAAAACAGTGGAAAACTGGCAAGTGGCTGCGTGTGTTCGATCGACCTAATCATGCCGGCAACCGTGAGTACAAGCAGCAGTGAGACTGCAAACTGGAAAAGCCCTACCTGTGAACTTTTTTGGTGTTCTTGGACTTGGCGCTCAGTTAAGGTGCCTGGGGGAGAGCTTGAGCAAAACTGTGGAGAACTTTGGGCATTGTCTGGGGCCCCAAATGAGCCACTGAGCTGGGCTCAGTGAAAGCCATTGTGTGAAAAAACTGCTCCAGCAAGCTCCACCCTCAGGGTCCCAGAGCAAGGAACAGGCGGAACAAAGTAACCTAGTGACTGAGCAGCTTAAAGGCGGGGACTGAACTGTCTCACAGCCCTAATTCTTAGGAGTAGAATGAAACGGTTTTGGTGCACTGGAGCGTTGGGCTGTTGCCCTAGGTAGAGTGCCCTGATGTCACAGCTCATAGCAACCTCAAACTCCTGGGCTTGGCGCCGCCCAGACCACCATAAGAGGTGTGCAGCGACCCCCGACTGGTGACTCGCACCCACCAGGGCTCCACATTCCCTGACCAGGGACTGCGGGAGCCACACAACCCTGCGTCCCCCCTCCTGTGTCCTCCCAGCCTCCACACTAGC
>CAUYPK010103907.1:0-18635 GCA_963574355.1 Loris lydekkerianus
CACCAAAAAAATTGATGTTACAATAAGTTGTATAAACCCACTAAAAAACTGGTAATTCGAATATGTCTGTCTAACCTACCTTAAAAGTGGAGATTCTCATAGGAGTGAGAACCCTCCTATAAAAGTGGAGATTCTCATAGAAGTGAGAACCCTCCTATAAAGTGGAGATTCTCAAAGGAGAACCCTCCTATAAAAGTGGAGATTCTCATAGGAGTGAGAACCCTCCTATAAAGTGGAGATTCTCTTAGGAATGAGAACCCTCCTATAAAGTGGAGATTCTCATACGAGTGAGAACCCTCCTATAAAAGTGGAGATTCTCATAGGAGTGAGAACCCTCCTATAAAGTGGAGATTCTCATAGGAGTGAGAACCCTCCTATAAAGTGGAGATTCTCATAAGAGTGAGAACCCTCCTATAAAGTGGAGATTCTCATATGAGTGAGAACCCTCCTATAAAAGTGGAGATTCTCATACGAGTGAGAACCCTCCTATAAAAGTGGAGATTCTCATACGAATGAGAACCCTCCTATAAAATGGAGATTCTCATACGAGTGAGAACCCTCCTATAAAGTGGAGATTCTCATAGGAGTGAGAACCCTCCTACAAAGTGGACATGAGGGATCTAGATTACACATTCCTTATGAGAATCTAATGCCCCCAATCCAGCCTGCTCCCATCCCCTGCCCCCTACCTACCTCCTGGTCAGTGGAAAACTGTCTTCCATGCAACTGGTCCCTGGTGCCATAAAGGTCAGGGACTGCTGGCCTAACCCACTCTGTGTTGATGTGTTCCCATCACTCAGCACCATCTTCGACAGAAAGGTTTGAGAACTGTTCCGTTCAGAGGGTCCTATGACCTCTGATTTCTTCTTTCACCTCTGACCGCCAGTTGATATCATTGGCCCTTGGCTATAGTAAAAGTCTGAAACTCAAGTGTGGACTCGTGTGTGCAGGTATACCCCAAAGTCATCTGATCTCCTGCATCCTCCTGTCATATCAAACTTGAAAGAGTGTTCATCCATGAGATAGCAAACCAGAAACCAAACCAAACACTGCTCCTCCTGGCAACCTTGTTCTGCCTCGTGAGTGCATTTGGATGAACCAAATTTCAAAAAATAACCTTTGCTAAATAGTATGGCTCACCAGGTCAATATCCTGCTGCAAGCCTTAAAGCCCACCTACTACTGCCAGGAGAGGCAGTCAAAAGGGAAAGAAAGCTGGGGAACAGGAGTGAGGAAGTCTTCAGAGCGAACTTCTGGGGGGCATTCTGCCTAGAGCCCTCGATGCTTGAGCCCTTGGGGGCAACTCCTCTCACAGAAGCTACAAAGGGCATTTGCCGAGGGGACATTGGCAAGCAGATGATGAATCCACAGAGAACTCATGTGATCAGGAGACCACAAGAAAAACATCTCGTTCAAGGACATGGTGGCTCATGCCTGTAATCTAGCACTCTGGGAGGCCAGGTGGGGAGAATTTCTTGAAGCCAGGACCTTGTCTCTATTAAAAATAGAAAAATTAGTTAGGTTTAATGGTACAAGCCTGTATCCCAGATTCTTGGGAGGCTGAGGCAGGAGGCTTGAGCTCAAGAATTTGAGGTTACAGTGAGCTATGATGAAACCACTGCACTTTACTAGGGTGACAGAGCAATACGTTCTCTCAATGAACAAATATAACAAAGTAGCTTACATTAATAGATTAACGGTTGGATCCTCAGAGAGGCTCATTTCGGTCCAACATGCAGACACAGAACAAGGGAAGAAGTTTATTCCCTCCCATCTCTCTATGAGGGCTTCTCTAATACCTAGCGCCTGGAGATGGATGCTTAACACTAGATCTGGAATGCCTGTTTGGATGTGTGAAGCAAACTCTGTGTGTGTGTGTGTGTGTGTGTGTGTGTGCGCGTGCGCGCACGCGCGCGCGTGTACTCATGTTAAGCTTATGCAACTCCAAATCAGTTGATACACAATAACTGTGCTCTATTCCTGGGAAGTACACAAAGAAGAGGGACACCTTCCCTGCCTTGGAGAAATGTATTCCTCTGCCCTTGATTTGGAATCAGCTCTCTTCACGTAATTTTCCTGTCTCTATACAATCTTTTCTTGAATCCCTTCAGGTAATATTCAGCAGTATAAGAGGAAAGTCAGATTTGGGGCCCACCCTCAGAAAGATGCTGTAGGTTATCATATTTGTGTTCAAAAGTAATGTCCAGGCTTGGCGGTGCCGGTAGCACAGTGGTTATGGCGCCAGCTACATACACCAAGGGTGGTGGGTTCGAACCCAGCCTGGGCCTGCCAAACAACAATGACAACTACAACAAAAAAATAGCTGGGCATTGTGGTGGGCGCCTGTAGTCCCAGTTGCTTGGAGGTAGAGACAAGAGAATTGCTTAAGTCCAAGAGTTGGAGGTTGCTGTGAGCTGTGACACCACAGTACTCCACTGAGGGCAAAGTAGTGAGACTCTGTCTCAAAAAAAAAAAAGTAATGTCCAAAAATGTTGATGGGGTTTCTTGCCTCAAGGACTCCACTTTATCCTGGTGCAGATGTTTTCAGGTACCTGATGACACTGAGGGAAGTCTCCTGAGGCTTTATGGGCAGCCAGTCTACTTACAGGCAGTCCTTAGGTTACACATAAGATAGGATCTACAGGTTTGTTCTTAAGTTGAATTTGTATGTAAGTTGGAACAGGTATATTTACCATTACCTGTAACAGGTAAGTGCATTTGTAAATTCATGTCATACATCAGTCGGATTTCGTAACTTGGAGACTGCCTGTAGATGGAAATCCTTGGCCTTCCGAAACAGGCAGAAGCAGGGGACAGGCAAGGTCACTGATCAGCTGACGCTGAATTAATCCACAGGAGAGTACACTAGGTGGGCCTGCTCTAATCAGAGGATCTTTTAAAAGAAGGGGAAGACAGTGAAAGGTGCCCCTCCTGGCCTGGAAGAAAGCAAATGTCCACGCTGGGAAAGGCAAAGGACCATGGCAGCCTCTAAGAACTGAGCAGTCCCTGGCCCACAGTGGCACAAAACAGGGACAGCAGTCCTGAAGTCACAAGGAGCTGAATTCCAACAACAGCCTGGAGTCAGCTTGGACTAAGTCCCTAAGCTGCAAATTAGCTGATGTGTGGCTGACATCTTGACTGCAGCCTTGTGAAACCCTCAGCAGAGAACCCACCTATGCCTCCCGCCTAATGGAAATTCTAAGATAATAAGATTGTGTTGCGTGAAGCTGGTAAATTTGTGGCAGTCTATTATGCGGGTGACAGGAAACAGCTATACCACTATATCTTTGTTCTCAGAGCCCTATCATAATACCTGGTTCTTGTCTGCCTTCCTGGCTTTCCCTGCCACTTTTCCCCCTCTTTTGGAGGGCAATGCAGCCATTCAAATGTAGTTTTGTCCCAGTGATGACCTTGGAGGGTGATTGGCAGGAGCATGGCGGGAGCTTCTGGAGTGGTGGTAATACTCCACGTCTAATCTGGCTGCTGTTCGGGCCAGTGTATTGCATTTATGAAGTTTCATAGAGCTACACATTTGGAACTGCACACTTTTATGTTAGATTCAATTAAAAGTTTACTTGAAGTTACTTTTGTAGAATATTATTTAAAGACCTAAGAAAAGGCTCACAGTTTAGTATTTCTGTTAAAAAAAAAAAAAAAGCCCAAATCAAAATTACCATCTTTAGAAGGAATAGCAAATAAAATTCAAGGTATATTAATAGCAGTTTTCTGAGAAATGTAAAAAATGCTTAATACGAGACAAATTTATTTGTTATATGTTACATTTATATATTATGCAGTATGCATATATATACATTATATATGTAATATATTTAATGACATCTATGAGGTCTGACAATTAAGTTTGGAACTCATCCTAGAAAAAGAGCTTCATACATCATTGCTACATATCACCATGGTCACCTTCCAATTACTCCCCTTGGGAAGCTGTGCACTGATGACCGACCGTGCCTAGTCCACCCTTCCAAGCAATTTTGGAACTCTATTTCTGGAATGGCCATGAGATCTGTCATTGTACAACATGCAAAACAATAGTGAATGCCGCGCAGTAAGACACCACCCATATGTTGACATGAACACAGCTGTGAGACCCTGATGTACCAATGTCACAAAACCTGGCCGAGGTTTTTGTACAGTGCTGTCAATATAAGCGCTCTGTGGCAAGTTTGTGAACTTTATTGTCAGAGCTTCATACGATGACAGCTCTGATGGTCATTCCAGAAAAAGAGTTCCAGAATTGCTTTGGAAGGTGGACTAGGCTCTGGTGCACAGCTTCCCAAGGAGGGTACTGAATTGTCAGAACCTGTTCTATAGACATTCCCCCTTTTTGCTATTCATATTTTATTTAGTAACATGAACATGCTATAGGTAAGAAATGCGAATGGATGTTGAAAAGAGATGTGATAAGATTCAGTTTTCAGTTTTGAGTTTTAAACCTTTTAGAAAGCTAATAATGATGCGAACAGAATACATAACAGGACCGAGAATTGCTAACAGAAACCACCAGTCAACCTTTTACTGAAGGCTTCAGCCCAGAGATAGGCCAGTTAAAATCCAGAACAATATAAGCTGACTTTCAACTTCAGAATAATTTAACATTGTCCTAGAATTTCAAACTGATGTAGTGTGGGCATAAAGCAGAAGGAAAAGTTTTGCTCTTTGAAGAAAGGAGACAAAAGTATATTATATGTGGGTAATTTGTCTGCTAGAAGATGTAATGGGACTTACAGTAACATTACTTGAACTAATAGAGCGTGATCTGAAATGAAAATAAACATACAAAATCAATAGCTACCTTACACATCAGAGGGAGTCTGTTTAGAAAATATGAGGGAAAGAGAGCCCATTTACGATAACCTGAAAACTACATAATTCATCAAAACATGCTTAGGAACATAACAGGAGTTTCAACCCACTAGAATTTGTCCGCATGTGGATCTGAATCATTTGGCGGTGGGTTGTGGGAGAGATGGGGACTGTTTTGTTGAATGTTCCCTTTTTTTGTTTGTTTGGTGTCCTTTTTAACCATTGAAAATCCACTGTACTAGTCCCTAGCTAGTCAGGGCTGTAAGAACAGCCATGCCAAAGGCAGGCTTGTAGGTTTTGTAAATAGCTGAACACTTCTCTGACTCAGCTCTTATTGATCTATGAGAACTATTTACATATTTAAGAAATACACTTCCGTTTTAAACATATATGATAGACACTGCTCCTTGTTCATCGTTTATTTTAATGTATGGTTTTTTTACACATAAAATATTTTTTAGAAGATTTTTAAAAAGTGTTTCAACTGCATTGCCATTTATTTTTTGTTTTATTTCTGCTTTCAACATATTTATGCCTATGAAGTGTATCCCTATCCTAGAATCAGAAGAACTAGGAAGAGGGGGAAGGAATTGTTTGCCCTATCAATATTCAAAGAGGATATGAATGATAATATTTCAATCATTGTGTTTATAGCTGAAGAACAGATGTACCCACTGAAATAGAAACTGATTCTAGAAAGGAGACCAGGAGAGGGCAGCTCAGCTGACCAAACAGTATCATTTGTTTGAATCATTTCCTCTTACTCTGATGATCTCCTTTTTAAAAACAAGTTGGGCGGGGTCACTCTGGTCACTTAAACAACGTCAACTCAGCATTCCACTTGCACCAGACCTGCTGAGAGGGAAGGACACAGGGCTTCTCCCTGTCTCCTGGAGTGGGATATAGGAAGCCTTCCCTGAAGGATCCACACATCACAGCTTCATCAGACCTTTTCAAGACCTGAGAAAAAACCTCCTTTTAAATATTGGTGTGTTCATTAGAACTTTTCAAGACCTGAGAAAAATACTCCTTTAAAAACTGGTGTGTGGGTCAACTTCTGGGCTTGGCATTTAAAGCTATTGCTCTATTTGCCCTTTAATATTTCTTCATATAAAATATAACTTGTAATCAGGTGGTGCTTGTGGCTCAAAGGAGTAGGGCGCCGGCCCCATATATCGGAGGTGGTGGGTTCAAACCCAGCCCCGGCCAAAAACTGCAAAAAAACAAAACAAACAAACAAAAAAACCCTTGTAATCAATATTTTTAAATGTGAATTTGAAGTCCAGAGATGGCAGATGGTATTACTTTGCCACCATCTTAACCTGGGAGTAATTTTATATTCTTGTAACATAGTGAAAGACTAACTTCTGAATATTCATGAGGTAGTCTGTTTGCACTCCACCCTACAGGTTACTAAGTTATTTGAAGGGGAAAATGAAATTGTGTAATAGGGTTGGAAGACGCCATAGAAGGGCGAGTGATTAAGATTGTAAGCTGCTCCCAGATGATGTCTTGGGGATGGACGGGTCACCACCTGCATGGGCCAGAATCCCAGGGTGCCCTCCCACTGCCGAAACCAAGACACCAAACCCACACGGCCATGGATTAGTCCCCCTAGGAAATACCCAACGGCAGTGTTACCTCTGGGGAGAGAAAGAAGGACAAGAAATGAGCATGGGCTTTTACTTGGATCTATAATATTTTATTTCCTATAAAAACAGAGTGTTCTAAAGCACCTACAACAAAATGTTAACGTCAGTTAACTGGATTGTTTTTAAATTATTTTTTATACCTTTTTATTGTTTATTTTTTAGACCTGTCTGTAAGTGTGAAATGATTCATAAATAAAGATTAATTTTTAAGAAAAAAGGCTAAAAAGAAAGGTAAAACACTATTAGTGGCTGTCTTGAATAGTTAGGACTATTTTTGCCCTTGTTCCTAACTTTCTACATTTCCTATAATTTTTATATTGAGCACGTGTTACTTTTATAATTGGGAAAAAACAAACTTCATTAAAAAAGTCATACAACTAATTAGCCGCAAAGAATAGGAATATACTGAGAAGGAAAAGGGACCAAGGATGATGCTGATAAAATGACAAATGACAAAGCATAAAATATGGTTAAATTGCATTCACCTGTACTTTATTTACTCGGAATTAATTAGTGGGCAATTGGCTTGGGCCTTACATGATTGGTGAAGGAAAAAGACTTTGCTTAGTACCAGGTGGGATTCTATTTTTAATGCTTATTATATAATATGTATTTCCTATAGGCAGGGGACATATTTTCTACATATTTGGTTTCTCCTTCCATTCCAAGGGATTTCTGGGCCCTTGACTGGCTGACAACATACACCTGTTGAAGGAATGATTAAGCCAAAAGAAAAAAAAAAAAAAAAAAGAAAAATTGCAGGGAGATTTTCAATCTACTTAAGAGAACAAACTCTTTTAATAACTGTTAGCTCATTAAGTGCTGAAATGTAAATATTGTAGCTAATTAAATACAGCTTTATTTATTTGTTTTAGCAAGCCCCAGCTGAACATCAATTACAAAATAAAATTTTAATGAATAAAAGAGCTTAAAAAAAATCTATGTATTTGCTAATGCTGACTCATCTCCTTTTTTCCAATTAGTGTGAGTTATCATCCGGCCTCCTTTTCCCAGTTCTGCTGCCCCTGGGGCTTTCTCAAATCCAAAGTGGACACACTCAGCTCTCCACCTGCACCAGACCTGCACCCACACCACTGTGACTGGGGAAAAGCACCACACCAGGTTACCTGGTGTCACTGTACATTTTCCACCTCCACCCTCAGGGGGCCCCCAACCCACATTCCCCGGGCTCCATCCTGCTGCCCCGGAAGACACAATCCACAATTTCTCCTCCATCCACTGGCTACAGGTGGCTGTTGAGCACTTCAAAGTGGTCAATGCAACAGAAGAACTGAACTTTTAACGTTAATTTTAATTCAGTTTCAATATCCACATGTGGCTTTTGGCTACCGTATTGGACACAGTTAGTCTATCATTTATTTATCCCCCTAGTTGTTTGTTCAGAGGTTGGTCCTATAAATATGATCTTCCTGAAAATTGTATCCTTGATTGACTTATCCCCTTTACTAGAATGTACGCTCTATGAGGGCAGATTATTTTTCTGTGCCTGACACAAAATAGGTGTCAAAAAACATTTGCTCAATGAATGCCCTTTACCTCAAGTCTATCATTTTAAGAGTCAAAGCTTGTTTTTATTTTAAAAGTTTTTAGAAATTGTTCTAAGCTGTACATGACACATCCTTTTTTAAACTTAGTATCAGAATATGTTTCCTTACTATTTCAATGTCACTTTTCTGTACATCAATTGTAATGTGATAATAAATTGTGTCCTCAGAGACCGTTAATGTCATCCCTTCATTAACTGCACCAGATTGCTGGGGTTTTATAGTATGTCTACTAACTGACTATCATTAAGTTTTTCTTGCTGCTGTGTCTACTTTATGCCTATGTATTTTTCAACAAAAATTACTGGACAAGGTTTGAGGGTACTTCTATTTTGCCATAGAGTTAAATGCATAAGGTTTGTGACAACTTTTACTGTGGACACATTCACATATGTTCAGGGAGATTGGCTGCCTATACACACAATTGTCATGTAAATAATGTCAGTAACAACAAAGAGGGCTGTCATTATGATTCCCCTTTATAGATTGGAACATGGAAATCAAACACCTAAAACCTAAGACCATTAACACCCAAGTGTTTTTCTCCAAAACTAATGTTCTCTTATCTAACCCAGTTCTTCTCAAAACTATAGTCCCCGAATCACAAATTAAAAATCACCTGTGATAACTTATTTAAAATAAGCATCCTAGTTGGGTGCAGTGGCTCACACCTGTGATCAAGGCATATGAGACCAGCATCAGCAAGAGCAAGACCTCATCTCTACTAAAAATAGAAAAACTAGCTGGGCATTATGGTGGGTGCCTGTGGTCCCAGCTACTCAGGAGGCTGAGGCAGGAAGATTGCTTGAGCCCAGGAGTTTGAGGTTGCTGTGAGCTATGACACCATAGCACTCTAGCCTGGGAAACAGAGTGAGACTCTGTCTCAAAAAATAAAATGAGCATCCCTGTGCTCCCCAGTAGATCAGAATTCTTGGAGACAGGGCCTAGAAATCTATAGTTTTAATGCATAGCATTAAAGTTTCAGATCCACCAGCACATGCTGGTGGGTGTTTATTTTCTGAAGAGAATTATAATACTACCTTGAACTTTTATTCTGTATGGGTAAAATGCTCTTGGAAACAGATCCATCTATCATGTCTTAAGATCTAAGAGGATGTCATTGCTGTTAGAGTTAACAAGAGAAATTCTGAAAGGTGATTATTCTGAGAGATAAACAAGGTCATCTGCAGCAAAAGCTAATGAACAAGCACTCTTGCTATGCTCACATTTTCTAGCGTGGGTTCCAGAGCATGGAATGACTTTGTGATTAAAAGCCACCGTTGCTGTGTGGGCCAGGACCGCTTTGAGTATTGGTGTTGTGTGCATTCATCAATCACTGTAGTAATCAGGTCTGTAATACAAGAAAACAATTCTATTTTTCTGTGATTCCCCAAGGCCATTTCTAGTGAAAAGAGATTTTGGCAAAGGTTTAGGTTTCTACAGTGATTGCTAAGACTTTGGGTAATGAAAGGCAAGTCCAGAGAAAACAAGGGTGTAAGAGGAAGGCCAAAGAGAGAAGAAAGACCCACACTTGGGACACAGGAGTCAAGTCAATCAAGGCCAAGCACAGTCAGGAAAGCTGTGTGTGTTTTGGGGTGGGGTGAGGTGAGGTGGCACAGGCGATTGGTAAGATGAGCACCCCAGGGACTGGCCACACCAGCTGTGTTAGCCAATGGACAAATGCAAGGAGCAATGCAGGAGCCCAGAGATCTACCAGAACTAGGCCAGAGTGTGGGCCATGCCCCAGTTTGCCAACGATTACCAGGGATCAACTTACAGGGAAACATGGATTCCCAAGCAGGAACCACAATCAAGGAAGGCCCTTCAGGTGCAGAGCAGTTAATCAGTTTGCAGCTTGGGAACCATGGCAGAAAGCCCACTGAGGGTGTGCAGAACCATGGTATAATGAAGTCAGCAATTGAGGATCTGGCTCACAGGGCACAGTTGTCAATGACAAGTCTATGGTGGGAGGTCATGGCAGGAAACCAAACACTGGAAAGAGAGTTGGAATGACATGTCCTTAATGCCCTGTTCAGCCACTGAGTAGGCATCTACCATCAGAAGCTGAGTATCTGGAGAAAGGGACAGTAAGGAGCTCCCTGTCTTATCTTTCCAAGGAGAGAAAGAGATGGGCTAAGAGAGCCCCCTCTGGACAGGCTCAAATTCCAGGAATTACATACTGGTCACTGTCATCTCCCCAAGGGGAGAATGTGGTCTCTTGGCACTTTAGTTACTTCCCACTCAGTCTGCTAAGGTTACTTCCCACCCATGGGCTCTGGTGAGGAGCAAAGATGTACATGGCCGTGAGCAGAGGCTCAATGCCAGCAGTCGCCGAGAAGCCTCTACCCAACCTCCAGGAGAACCTATTTCTCAGATGAGAAGTATGGGGCATTACCATGCATAAGTGGTCCCCTCTACTCTGTGGGGGGTTAATTTTTGACAGTTAATAAGGAAAAAGGAAAAGCGTCTTGTTCTCGCTTGAAAATAATCTGTCTCCACCTAAATCAAGTTAAAATACGATTCCCAATGTAATGGTGTTGAGAGGTAGTGGAACCTTTAAGAGGTGTTTGAGTCATGAAGTCTCTGTCGTGAGGGAATGTATGCCACTCTTGTAGAACTGGGGCAATTCTTGAAGAAATGAGTGAGTTCTTGCTTGTGAGAACTGGATTAATTCCCCTGGGAGTAGACTGCTATAAAGCAAGAATGCTGCTCCTGCCGTGTCCCTTTTGCACATGCTAACCTGCCTTCTGCTTTTCCTTCAGGTTATGAAAACTTCACCAGAAGCTGCTGTCATGCACTCGGATTTCCCACCCTCTAGAACTGTGAAGCCAACGAACATCTTCTCTTTATAAATTACTATTATAGCTAGAGAAAACAGTCTAAGACAAGTTTTTAATGAAAAGTTCCATAAATGAGTATATAGAGGTAACTTTTTGGAACTCTTTACAATACATATAGGGTGTTCATAAAGTTTATGTGCAATTTACTATGTTAAACTATATTAAATTACACATGAACTTTATGTCTACTCTATATTATAATAACACTCCATGTGAAGTAGATACAGTGACTTCTGTTTAGCAGAAGGGAAAGGATGCGATGTAGAGAGGTAAAGAAAAGCAAGAAACACCATGTTAGCCATTTTTATTACCCAAAGTTGCCCAGCTTGCAAGTGACAGAACAAACATCTGGACCTATCTCTCTGACATGGAAACTCAGCCTCTCACTCACCACACTATGAATGTCACCAATTATTACTTTTTATTTGTAGTTTTGCTTATTTGGGCTGGTAAAAGATGAAATAGCTCCAAGGTTTAGGTGTTTGTGAATTTGTGTGTCAGCTTATCAGATGTGTTACATTTATGTTACACCTAAGCCTCATAGGGTCAGATAACTTATCCAAGCAATCAGTTAGAACTTTTGGTTTAAGAAAAGTAAAACTGGTGAGACAAGAAAATTGAGATAGTAATTTGGGCTTCATTCTTGCTATAGAATGAGAGTAACACACGAAAGGGAAAAAACCATATACACATATGAATAGATGCTGAAAAGACATTTGGTAAAATTCAGCAGCCATTCCAAATAAAATACTAATTAAAATAGGTCAAGAAGGAAACCACTGAAATGTACTAGAGACCACCAAAGTCCAATAGTAAGCGTTATTTGAAATGTTGAAACAGTAATGCTGCTTTAAACTGAATCAGGCATTGGAAGGGTACATTTGCTTTAGCTATTATTTTTGTTCAGCATTGTTTGTGTGTTCTAGTGAATTCAGCAAAAGAAAACAAAGATGAGTATAAACATAGAAAAAAGAAAATTTATTTTGTTAAAAAGTCACTGCTAAAATTTGTAAACCAGTTGAATAAATAATTTAATAAAAAATTAAACAAAGTGCCTATGCTACCTGTAAGATGAATAGTTTATTTCATAATTTTTTCTCTATTCTAGAAATAAAAACATAGAAATGGAATGGATAAAGTACTTCACTCAATATAATGACTTCAAACCATAAATTATTCATGAATAAATTGGACAGGAAAGTCAAAGGACCTTTATGAAAATAAAGCAATAAAATCAAATTGATGGAGAAATGAAAAGATATATTCTCAGACATAAACACTTAATGTCATAAAAATGCCAATTATCCCAATGTTAATATATAATTCATTGCAATGTCCCATTGGAACCACAGGTCTTTTTAATCGAAAGATATTACCGTCTATTTGGAAGAACAAATGTCCAAGAATAGACAAAATCTGAAATAAACCAAAACTTAGGGGGCATTTGTTTCATGAGATAGTGTAATATGTAAGTGAGTATGAGATAGTGTAATATGTAAGTGAGTATGAGATAGTGTAATATGTGAGTATGAGATAGTGTAATATGAAAGTGAGTATGAGATAGTGTAATATGTGAGTATGAGATAGTGTAATATGAAAGTGAGTATGAGATAGTGTAATATGTGAGTATGAGATAGTGTAATATGTGAGTATGAGATAGTGTAATATGTAAGTGAGTATGAGATAGTGTAATATGTGAGTATGAGACAGTGTAATATGTGAGTGAGTATGAGATAGTGTAATATGTGAGTATGAGATAGTGTAATATGAAAGTGAGTATGAGATAGTGTAATATGTGAGTATGAGATAGTATAATATGAAAGTGAGTATGAGATAGTGTAATATGTGAGTATGAGATAGTGTAATATGTAAGTGAGTATGAGATAGTGTAATATGTGAGTATGAGATAGTGTAACATGTAAGTATGAGATAGTGTAATATGTAAGCACATACTAGAAAGCCATTTTACCATAGTGGCTGTTAAACTTCAGCATGCATCAGAGTCGCCTGGACGGCTTGTTAAAATACAGATGGCCGGGTCCCACCCAGCCTGTCTTATGCTATAGGTCTAGAATGGGACCCAAGTATTTGCATTTCTGACAAATTTCCAGCTGATGCTAATATTTCTAGGACAAGAAATTCCCTTTGAGAACCACTAGGACAACAAATCAATGTAATGCCAATGACAAGCCAGTGGACTAGAGAATCAGGAATTAGTCTAATACATATGTGAGTATTTAATAAATGACAAAGGATATCCACAAAATGTGAATGAATAAGGAATATGAGATGTATAAAAGTTGGCATAATGTGGTCTAAAAGAAAATATGAGTTTTTCATGGCCCAAACAGGCCTAATGAGACAGCTGGTATGAAATTGTCCAAAGCTATATGCTATAGGTGGGTCTAGAGTGGGTCCCCAACCCCCTGGGACATGAACTGGCACCAGTCTGAGACCTGCTAGGACCAGGCCACACAGCAGGTGAGCAGCAGGCAGGTGAGCAAATGAAGCTTCATCTGTATCTACAGCCACTCCCCATCCCTGCATTCCCACCTAAGCTCACCTCCTGTCTGATCAGCCGTGGAATTAGATTCTCACAAGAGCAAGAACCTTACTGTAAGGTGAGCATGTGAGGGATCTAGGCTGTGTGCTGCTAATGAGAATCTGCTGCCTGATGATCTGAGATGGGGACATATTGTGCTTGAACCATCCTAAAGCCATCCCTACCCCCGTCCACGGAGAAATTGTCTTCCACAACACTGGTCCTGGGGTGTTAATGCCTGAACAGAGACGGCGCTGCGTGAATTCCATGGCCACAGTACAGGATATTTTTATTGTCTAAGGGTGACCAGAAAAATCTGCCCATATTTTCATTTGATAGCAGGGGAAGACAAAAATTAAAGGACATTGGGGGACAGAGTAGCTTTATTTTAAGAGTATATTTGTTCAATTTAAGAGTTACATAAAATCAAAAAGTGTTTAAATGAATTGTAATTGAAAAAAAATTGTGATGTTTTTGGTTCCCCATTAGAAGAAGGTTATCTCTGTGCCCTGGCAGAGAGGGACACATATTTGGGGGCCATTAATACCTGAAGAATTTCAGCACCCAAAATAGTAAGGATACAATAGTGAACAAACAAAATGTGTGTGTGTGTGTGTGTGTGTGTGTGTGTGCAGATGGATGGACAGGTAGGTAGGTAGACAGGCATATATTTCTCTTGTCTCATAAAATTTAATGTTATAGAGAAAACTAATCCACAAATAAATATATAATAGGTCAAAAAGAGGAGCTATGAAAGCATAGTAGGACAAGGGTATAGTTATTGAGGAGCGCTATTCTAAATCAGAGAAGGTAGCAGTCACCTAGACCAAGCTTAATGTGTGCGGGATTGGCAAGATGGCTAGTGCCGTGCAGCCAGGTGGTGAGGTGTGCACTAGGAGACCAAGTTAGATGTAAGCAGGTGTGTGTGGGGGGCAAATGATGGCTCCTCAAAGATGTCCACATCCTGACTCTGTGCTCTAGGCATCCCTCTGATGCTTGCATGCCTCTAGGGGTAAGGAGGAGCTCCTCAAACCTGACTGACGCAGAATTTCTTGCCCTTCTAGTGAGGAGGGATTAGAGCTAGATTAAATCTGATCATAAAGAGGATTAACAGCTATGCCAGGACACAACATATTTTGGCTCTGTCCATGGATGCTCTGGACAGACATCTACGTACTGTAAGCCAAAGCCTTGTAAAACAGACATGAGAGTTGTTCACATTTCACAACAGTTGTTCAAGGTTGATTAGTTTGCTCTTTAAATAGAGCTCATCAACCTAAGGTGAGACTGGGGAAGAAAGGCACCTGACACAGAGCTGACTCCAAATGCTATGGCATTTCCCAGGCTGATTCGATTTCCTCTCCCAGCTCGTGTTCTGGCTCAGCAGGAGCAGAGCGACTTCACTGCAACTCTCACCTGCACTTTGCTCAGCTTCTCTGTGGCTGCCAGTCTCGGACTGCCCACAAAATTCAGGAAATGGCCACACTGGCCATCTTGCCAACCCTGGATATATTAGGCTTGTTCTGGATAAATTCTACCCTCTCTGAGGGGCCTTCCCCTTTCCATCTGATTTAGAACAATACCTCCCAATACTTTATTCCCTCATCCTACTATATTTTGTAGCTTTTATCATTATTGATTACGTATTTATTTTTTGCATTATTTTTCTCTCCCACACTCAGTTCTATGAGAATAGTGAGATATATGTGTATATCTCTATCCATCTATACACACGTAACACACACACACAATTTGTTTACTGTTGTATCTTTAGTGCTTCGAAAAGTATGGGGCACAAAATTGGTCCTCAAGTCTTAATGCTGTCTGAATAACTGAATGAGGCCCTGTTTATCTAACAATGTAGGATGACACTGAGACAGCAATGAGAAGCTGCCTCTAAGGGTCTCAGAACTCAGGAGCATTTTAAGTTTCTAAGTTGTAAACTCTCTCTTTCCCTTCCTCCCACTTCTTGTTAGGGATGCAATGAGCAAGAGGCGATGTTCCCTACGCACGTTCACACACAGCATGGGGGAGGCCCAGAATCCTGGGAGCTGGGAGCTCCCTGCTCCCCTTTCCTTCTTCAAGGCCCTGGACAGGGCTGAAGCATTACTCTACATGCCACTGAATTCCACAAACGTCTACAGAATGTAGAACTAGACAAAGACCACAGACCCTGGGTTGGGATTGAGGGTACTGAGGCCACAAGTCACCATGCTCCAGCTCGGGCCAGGTCCAGTCTCTAGGTGGTGGTGGTGGTGGTGCACACTGGGCAAAGACTTTTTAAAAAATAATATTGTGCTTCTCTTGAAACATGAGATGTATCAGGACAGAAAGAACAAGCTCGGAGAAGTGCTGAGCTCAGCATTTAGACTATAATCAAAATAAATGAACGGGAGTGCAATGTACCCTGATCTGGAGCAAACAGATTTGCTAAACACTTTGAATATCAAGCATCCCCAGCTCCCTCCCTCCACAGTCTTCCCCCTCTCTTTGGGGGTGAAATTCAGAGGAGCACTGCAAACGCTGCCCTATAAGCCTGAAAATCAGGAAGCAACAGCACAAATAACAAATTAATTTCCATAGGAACAGGCTCAGGACTATTCAGGCTGCCAGAAGAATGAGTTGCCTGATTTCTTCCAGCGAACATATCTACAATTTTAAAATGGGAATGGCACAGAGAAGTTAATCTGAGGGTCCAGAGAAAAAGCAAGCTCAGAAATTTGCTATGGGTTCTAAGTCCTAACAAACAACCTAACATGATTTTAACACAAATCTAAAAGAAAGTAGTAAGTTTTCTCTGCTGTGTAAGGGGTGATTCATCATTTCACAATGACCTACAAAGCCCTTGCCCCCTGAGGCGAACGTCTCTTTTGAAAGCTTCATTATTAAATTGAACTGGGTCCACAGGACGAGTCAAAGTCATGGCAGCCCAAGTGGTGTAGGCTGGCCTGAAGTGCCCCGGAAGAGATTTAAATCCATCCACCTTCTTTCTTCATGCACTTAGCATGTCACATCCCTGTTGAAAGTAATCAGGATAAAGCTTCATGTGGTCATTCGTTCATACAACTAGTCAACAAGCAGTTACTGCATGCCTTCTGTTTTATGGTGTACCAGAGAGCACTGAGGACCCGGCCTCAGAAAGCACATTTGCTCTTGAAGAATTCATATTCCACTAGGGCCCAGAGATGGACATGACAGTATTAGGTCCAAAGTTTCTGGCTCTGCTTTTTAGCTGCATCTTAGAGGATGAGTACGATTTACGAAGGGGAAATTCTAAATAGCATTTCAAATACATGAAGGCGTAAAGTGGATGGCATGTTTGGAGATGGTCAAGAGACTTTGTGTGGGGGCAGTGGATGTGCAGAAAGAGATTTGTGAGTTGGCAAGACACATAAGGCACTGCTTATCAGGAACTTGAGATTCTACTAAGTGGCCTTGATCCATTAGGTCCAGTGTGCTGGACACACACCACCAATGTTTCTCTGGCCAGCGAGACCATGATTATGTCTATTGTTCGGGAAGTGAGTCCCAAGAAAAAATGAAAGGAGGGAGACCAGAATGAGGGGCTCTGTAAGAGGTGATAAATGTGTGGACACAGCCGCAGTGCACGTGGAGAGGAGGGCGTGCAGGTGAGATGTGCGCAGGTGAGATGAGTCCAGGTGAGATGTGCGCAGGCGAGATGTGCGCAGGTGAGATGAGTCCAGGTGAGATGTGAGCAGGTGAGATGTGCGCAGGTGAGATGAGTCCAGGTGAGATGTGAGCAGGTGAGAAGTGAGCCGGTGAGATGTGTGCAGGTGAGATGTGAGCAGGTGAGATGTGTGCAGGTGAGATGTGAGCAGGTGAGATGTGTGCAGGTGAGATGTGAGCAGGTGAGATGTGTCCAGGTGAGCTGTGAGCAGGTGAGATGAGTCCAGGTGAGATGTGTGCAGGTGAGATGTGTGCAGGTGAGATGTGAGCAGGTGAGATGAGTCCAGGTGAGATGAGTCCAGGTGAGATGTGTGCAGGTGAGAGCAGGTGAGATGAGTCCAGTTGAGATGTGTGCAGGTGAGATGTATGCAGGTGAGATGTGAGCAGGTGAGATGAGTCCAGGTGAGATGAGTCCAGATGAGATGTGTGCAGGTGAGAGCAGGTGAGATGAGTCCAGGTGAGATGAGTCCAGGTGAGATGTGGGCAGGTGAGATGTGAGCAGGTGAGATGCGTCCAGGTGAGATGTGAGCAGGTGGGATGAGTGCAGGTGAGATGAGTCCAGGTGAGATGTGTGCAGGTGAGATGTGAGCAGGTGAGATGTGAGCAGGTGAGATGAGTCCAAGTGAGATGTGAGCAGGTGAGATGAGTCCAGGTGAGATGTGAGCAGGTGAGATGAGTCCAGGTGAGATGTGAGCAGGTGAGATGTGTGCAGGTGAGATGTGAGCAGGTGAGATGAGTCCAGGTGAGATGTGTCCAGGTGAGATGCGTGCAGGTGAGATGCGAGTTAGAGTCAGTTGAGCCTGGTGAAGGCTAGAGATAGATGATGAGGAGGAGGCCAGGATGAGAGGCTTATCTTGAGTGACATGGCCAGCGCTTCTACCAAGAATGTAAGTGCGCGACGTGCTGCCTGTTTGATGGCAGAAAAGGTGAGGTGGCTCAAAGTATTCACTTTTATTTCCCTTAACTTTTTGTATAGTCTGAGTTTTCAAAGTAGTTAATTCTGTAATCCACTTGGAATTTTGCTTAGTGTTAGTATATGGAAATGATGTGAGAACCACCATTCTTTTTTTTTGTCCCCACACTCCTAGTTTTTTGTATGCTTAAAATGATAATAGGGGTATCATGTGTCCAAGTGAAACTTAACTTGAGGGGCCTGGACGTTGTCTCCAAAGAGCTAATAGGCCCTGTTCAATAACTTCTTTTTCTTTTTTTTTCTTATTCTTTTCCTGGTTTATTACTGTAGGGTAGCACAATTCCAGCCCACATCTCTCCATGAACACATTTTTCCATGAATCCAGTGGTTTTCAATTTGGAAGATTTTACAGCTCCCAAGGGACATTTGGCAATGTCTAGAGACATTTTGGGGGGTTGTCACAACTTAAGATCTAGTAGGTAGAGGCCAGGAATGCTGCAGAACACCCTAAAATGTACAGGGAACCCAACCCCAGCAGCCTTAAAGAAAGATGGAGACTTTACCTCTTTCATGTTTACATGGATGGAGCTGGAACATATTCTTCTTAGTAAAG
>CAUYPK010103909.1:0-113585 GCA_963574355.1 Loris lydekkerianus
CACATGAAGGCTATAACCCAACTATACCACAAGACTATGAGGAAAGGACCAAGGAAGGGGAAGGGAGGGGGGGCGGTTTGGGTGGAGGGAGGGTGATGGGTTGGGCCACATCTATGGTGCATATTTTTATCTATAATAAAAGTAAATAAATAAATAAATAAATAAATAAATAAATAAATTTGGGGCAGCACCTGTGGCTAAAAGGAGTAGGGCCCTGGCTCCATATGCCGGAGGTGGCGGGTTCAAACCCAGCCTCAGCCAGAAACTGCAAAAATTAATAAATAAATAGAGTCATACAGAGTATGAAACAACAAAACAAAAAGAGATGATAATATGGTGGCACCTGTGGCTCAAAGGAGTAGGGCGCCGGCCCCATATACCAGAGGTGGCCGGTTCATACCCGGCCCCTGTCAAAAACTGCAAAAAAAAAAAAAAAAAAGAAAGAAACTTAATAAAAAATAAAAAAGAGATAATAATAATAACAATAGTGGAGGATGGGTGGAGGGAGGGTGATTGCATCTTACACCTCCAGTGCATCTTACAAGGGTACATGTGAAACTTACTAAATGTAGAATATAAATGTCTTAACACAATAACTAAGAAAATGCCAGGAAGGCTAGGTTAACCAGCATGATGAAAATGTGTCAAATGATCTATAAAACCAGTGTATGGTGCCCCATGATCGCATTAATGTACACAGCTATCATTTAATAAAAAAAAAAAAAGTAAAAAGAAAAAAAAAAAAAGAAATCGAGTTCAGAATTTGGATGTCAAATAAGATCAAGAAAATGGAGGTAAAGATGAAATTAGAATTTCTAGGAATAATTAAAAGTTGTGCCAAGAATTCAATGAATTCAAAAACAAAATCACCAAATATTTTGACAAATTGAGGCAAGAACTTGTAGCCCTCAAAGATCTCAGAAATATGGTAGAATCTCTCAGTAACAGAATGGATCAGACAGAAGAAAGGATCTATCGCATTGAAGACAAACCTTTTGGATGCTTCCAAATGCTCAAAGAAGAAGTGAAGTGGAGAGCAAAAATGGACCATTCCCTGATAGAATTGTGGGAACTCTACAAAAAAGCAAACATTTGCCTTATAGGAATTCCTGAAGGAGAAGAGGTTGCTTCGACAGACCTAGATGCTCTACCCCAAGAGATAATAGAGGAGAACCTCCCAATCATGGCGAGAGATTCTGAAAGCCAGATAGCCAACAGTTTCAGAATCCCAGCATGACTCAATCCAAATGAAACATCTCCTAGACACATTATAATTAACTTCGCCAAAGTTAATATGAAGGAGAAAATTCTGAAAGCAGCCTGACATAAAAAAAAACATAACCTACAAGGGGAAGAATATTAGAATGACTGTAGATCTCACTGCTGAAACTTTCCAAGCTAGAAGAGGATGGTCATCAACCTTTAACCTCCAGGATATTCTCAGACCCATTCTCCAGAATGACAAACACAATGCTCTACCACCCAAGTAAACTCACTCAGAAACTTTTTTTTATCAAACTCCAACTTCCATAGTGGCAAAAGGATTAAAAATTTTCACTGGACTTTTGAAAAACTCGATACCCAAAGTACTATCATGTTTATCAATACTTTAAATTAATGTGAATGGCTTAAATTGTCCTCTAAAGAGGCACAGGTTGGCTGACTGGATACAAAAACTCAGGTCAAATATTTTCTGCATACAAGAATCTCATCTTACCTTAAAAGATAAATATAGATTCAGGGTGAAGAGATGGTCATCTATAATTCAGGCAAATGGAAATGGAAATCAGAAAAAGGGAGATGTTGCAATTTTATTCACAGATACAATAGGCTTTAAACCACCAAAGTAAGGAAAGATAAGGATGTTCACTTCATATTTGTTAAGGGCAACACTCAACGCAATGAGATTTCAATTATTATCATTTATGCACCTAACCAGAATGCCCCTCAATTTGTACAAAAAACTCTAACAGAAAAGAGCAAGTTGCTTTACTCCAGCACCATAATAGTTGGAAATTTTAACACCCCTTTGGCAGTGTTGGATAGATCTTGCAAACAGAAACTAAGCAAAAAAATTCTAGACTTAAACTTAACTACTCAACAATTGGATTTAACAGACATCTACAGAACATTTCATCCTAACAAAACTGAATACACATTTTTCTCATCAGCCCATGGAACATCCTCCAAAATTGATCACATTTTAGGTTACAGGTCTAACTTCAGCAAATTTAAAAGAATAGAAATTATTCCTTATATTTTCTCAGACCATCATGGAATATAAGTTGAACTCCATAATGACAGGAATCTGTATACTCATACAAAATTATGGGAACTAAATAACCTCATGCTGAATGATAGGTGGGTCATACATGAGATTAAGAAGGAAATTACCAAATGATAATGAAGACACAAATTATCAGAACCTCTGGGTTCACAAAGGCAGTCCTAAGAGAGAAATTTATAGCATTGCAAACCTTCCTCAAAAGAACAGAAAGAAAGGAAGTCAACAATGTAATGGGACATCTCAAGCAACTGGGAGAGAAAAACATTCCAATTCTAAACACAGCAGAAGAAAATAACTAAAATCAAGCAGAATTAAATAAGATTGAAAATAAAAGGATTATACAATAGATCAATAAATCAAAAAGTTGGTTTTTTGAAAAGGTCAATAAAGTAGATAAACCAAATCCCTAATTTTATCAATCAGAAATGATAAAGGCCAAATAACAACAGACTCCTCAGATATTCAAAAAATCCTTAATGAATATTATTAAAAAAAACTCGATTCTCAGAAGTATGAAAATCTGAAGGAAATAGAGCAATACTTGGAAACATGCCACCTTCCTAGACTTAGTCAGAAAGAAGGGAAAATGTTGAACAAGCCTATATCCAGTTCTGAAATAGCATCAACTATAAGAAATCTCCCCCAAAAGAAAAGCCTGGGACCAGATGGCTTCACATCAGAATTCTACCAAACCTTTAAAAAGGAACTAGTACCTATATCACTTATCCTTTTCCAAAACATAGAAAAATAAGGAATACTTCCCAACACATTCTATGAAGTGAATATCACCCTGATCCCCAAACCAGGAAAAGACCCAACAAGAAAAGAAAATTATAGACAAATATCTCTAAGGAATATTGATGCAAAAATATTCAATAAGGTCTTAGCAAACAGAATCCAGCAACACATCAAACAAATTATACGTCATGACCAGGTGGGTTTCATCCCGTGTCCCAAGGATTGTTCAATATATGTAAATCTATAAAAATAATACATCACATAAAAAAAATAAAAAAACAAAGACCATATGATTCTCTCAATTGATGCATAAAAGCTTTTGACAATATCCAGCATTATTTCTTGATCAGAATGCTTAAGAAAATAGGTATAGAAGGAACATTTCTTAAACTGATACAGGCCATCTACAGTAAACCCGCAGCCAATATCATATTGAATGGAGTAAAACTGAAATCCTTTCTGCTCAGATCAGGAGCCAGGCAAGGATGCCCAGTGTCTTCATTGCTTTTTAACATTGTAATGGAAGTCTTAGCCATCATAATCAGGCAAGAGAAGGCGATCAAGGGTATCCAAATAGGATCAGAGGAGATCAAACTGTAACTCTTCACAGATGATATGATTGTGTATCTGGATAACCCCACGGACTCAAACACAAAACTCCTAGAAGTGATCAAGGAATACAGCAGCATCTCAGGATACAAAATCAATACTCACAAATCTGTAGCATATCAACAATAGTCAAGGTGAAAAAACAATCAAGGACTCTATTCCCTTTACAATAGTGCCAAAGTAGATGAAATATCTGGGAGTATACCTAACAAAGGTCATGAAAAATCTCTATTAAGAGAACTATGAAAGTCTGAGAAAATAAATAGCTGAAGATGTTAACAAATGGAAAAATAGACATGCTCATGGCTGGGAAGAATCAACATTGTTAAAATGTATATACTACCCAAAGGAATCTATAGATTTAATGCAATCCCTTTTAAAACACCTCTGTCATACTTTAAAGATCTGAAAAAAGTAGTACTTTGTTTTATATGGAAATAGAAAAAAACCTCGAATAGCCAAGACATTACTCAGAAATAAAAACAAATCAGGAGGAATTATGCTACCAGACTTCAGAGTATACTATAAATCTATAGTGATCAAAACAGCATGGTACTGGTAAAAAAATAGAGAAGTAGATGTATGGAACATAATTGAAAACCAAAAAATGAACCCAGACATTTATTGTCATTTGATCTTTGATAAACCTGTCAAAAATATAAATTGGGGGAAAGGTTCCATATTTAACAAATGGTGCTGGATGAATTGGCAGGTGAGTTGTAGAAGACTGAATCTGAACCTACATCTTTCTCCTCTAACAAAAATTGACTCTCACTGGTTAAAGGACTTAAACTTAAGACATTAAACTATAAAAATTATTGGGAGAGAGTGAAGGGGAAACACTTGAAAAAATTGGCCTGGGAGAATACTTTATGAGGAGGCCCCCCCAGGCAATTGAAGCAACATCAAAAATGCATTACTGATATCTGATCAAACTAAAAAGCTTCTGCACTGCCAAAAACACAGTAAGTAAAGAAAGTAGACAGCCCTCAGAATGGGAGAGGATTTTTGAAGGTTATATTTCCAACAAAGAAACCACACAGAACTCAATTTTATTAATAATAAAAAAAAGTGATCCCATTTCACTGTGGGCAAGAGACATAAATAGAAGCTTCTCTGAAGAAGACAGACACATGATCTACAGACACATGAAAAAATGCTCATCATCTTCAATCATCAGAGAAATGCAAACCACAACCACTTGAGATATCATTTAACTCCAATAAGAATAGCCCAAATAACAAAATCCCCAAACTATAGAAGTTGGCGTGGACATGGAGAAAAGGGAACACGTCTGCACTGCTGGTGGGAATGCAAGCTAGTACTTTCCTTTTGGAAAGAAGTTTGGAGAACATTCAAAGATCTAAACATAGACCAGCCATTTGATCCTGCAATTTCTCTACCAGGTATATATAAAAAAGATCAAAAATTACATGGCAACAAAGATATTTGCACCAGATTGTTCGTTGCAGCTCAATTTATAATTGCCATTTCATGGAAGAAGCCCAAGTACCCATCGATCATGAATGAATTAATAAATTGTGTTATATGTATACCATGGAATACTGTGCAGCATTAAAAAAAAGATGGAGACTTTACCTCTTTTTTCTTTACATGAATGAAGCTGGAAAATACTCTTCTTAGTAAAGTATCTCAGGAATGGACAAAAAATATCCAGTGTCCTCAGTACTACTATGAAACCAATTTATAATCACTCACACTTTCATATGAGAGATGAATCACAACTGTAGCCCAGGATGAAGGAGGGATGGGGAGGGGCATTGGAAGGGAGGAGGGTGGTTCAATAGAGGGAGGTTAATGGTGGGACCACACATATGGAGCACATTTTAAGGGTACAAGTCAAATCTATCAAGTATAGAACACAAATGTCTTAACACTGTGATTAAGTAAATGAGGTGAAAGCTATGTTAATTAGTATGATGTAAGCACTCCAATTTGTATAAATGATCAACATATTGAATCCCACAATGTCATTAAATGTATTCATGATCTATGTATATATGACTTAATATAAAAGAAAGAGCTGGGCATTTTGGTCAGCCCTGTAGTCTTAGCTACTTGGGAGGCTGAGACAAGAGGATTGGTTGAGCACAAGAGCTTCATGTTTCTGTGATTCTACTAAGGGGAAGAAAATGAGCATCTTTCAAAATTATAATGATGATAATAATACTAATAATGAATGAAAATAAAAGATAACCTAAACCTAAAAAATATCTTCCTTTCATTATTTCCTTTATCTTTGGATAAAGAAAAGGAAAATCACTGAGGCCAGATCAAATGAGTTGTGAGAGTGTTCCAATATAGTTATTTGTTTACTGGCTAAAATCTCTCTCACAGATAGTGCTATCTAAGCTGGTGGATTGTCATAATGCAAGAGCCATAGTTGTTGGCCAACATTTTTATTTATTTATTTATTTAAATCATAGCTGTGTACATTAATGCAATCATGGGGTACAATGTGCTGGTTTTACATACAATTTGAAATGCTTTCATCAAACTGGTCAACATTTTCAATTAAGATTTTCCTGTTTCTCTATTGATGTTTATCTGGTATGGTTCTCAAAGTTGGCTGACAATTTTGGTGCCCAGTTAGAGGAACTTTTGCAGCGTTTCTGTTTAGCTGCCCTGAATGCTTTTCATCAGTGACACTTTCCCTCACCTCAGAAATCTATTTACTCCATTTGTACACTGCCATTTTCTTCATGGCATTATCCCATAAGCTCAGACTAACATGTCCCTGATTTCACTTCTACTCTTACCAAAGTTAATGAGAAATTTGTGATTGTTTGTTCATTGCTCTAATTCAAGTTCTGACATTCTTGCAATGGCACACAAAAGCACAAAACAATAATAATGAAGATCACGCAAAAAGACACTACCACATGTTCACATAAAGACAACTGTGAGATTCTGATATACCAGAGTTTTGAAACTTTACTGAGTTGCTGGCATAATACTGCCAGTGTAAGGGTACAGTGGAAAGTTTATGAACTTAATTGTCAAATCTTTATAAATCTTCCTTTTATCACTGCTTTGCTGCATCCTGTAAGGTTTGGTATGTTTTCATTGGTTTCAAGGTGTTTTCTAATTTTTCTTATTGTTCTTGAAAGAGTTGGGTTTTGTAAGATGTTTTATTTACTTTCCATATACTTTTGCACTTACAATATTTTTAATTTATTAAAAGTTTCTTTTCTCTGTGCTCAGAAAGGGTATTTTGTATGATTTCCATCTGTTTAAATTTTTAAGATTTTCTTGTGCCTGAAATTGTGGACTATACCAGACATTGTTTTGTGTGCACCTGGGGAAAATGGATATCCTGCTATTATTGGGTGCAAAGATCTGCATGTGTCTGTTAGTCCAATTGGCTTAAACTGTTATCCCCTTAAACTGTTATCCTCTAAATATCTTTTGAATTTATGTTTCCTTGTTCATATGTTTCATTATTGAAGTTGGGAGTATTGAAGTATCTAGCTATTATTTCCATTTGTATGTTTATCTCTTCAAATCTTTCTTCAAAATGTTGTATGTATTATATAGTAAATCTGATATTTGATGCATATATGCTTATATTTGTTAAATACACTTGGTAAATTGAACTTTTACAAAAATATAATGTCCCTCCTTTGCTTATTATAACAATTTTTGAATTAAAGTCTATTTTGTCTAATATTAGTGTATTACCCAGCTATCTTTTAGTTACTATTTGCATTTAATATCTTTTTGTATACTTTTACTTTCAAATTATTTATATCTTAAATCTAAAGTGAATTTCTTGAAGAAAGCATATAGTTGGGTCAAGCTTTCTCTCTCTCCTGCCAAGCCATGACCATGTATTAGATAGCTTAGTGTAATTACATTTAAAATAAGTATTGACAAGAAAGGAGCACTTTGCCATTACTGTATGTATACATCTTATAGCTCTTTTGTCCCTCATTTCCTCTTTCACAGCCTTTTTCTATGTTTAGTGGTCTTTTGTAGTGACATGTTTGATTTTCCTGACCTTTCCTTTTGTGTACATTCTATAGACATTACCATGGGCATTGCATCTAACATCTCAAAATTATAAGTAATATGAATTAATACCATTTTAACCTCAACTGCATGTATAAAACATACTCCTATGATGTAGCATCTTTTTTACTGTATATCTCCATCCAGAATCTTTTGTCCCAGTTGTCTTTTGGCTTACTGTCTTCTGATAGACTTTATGAACAGTTTCCTTTGCTTTTCCTGTTGTGTTGTGATTTATCAAGACAGACAAGAGCAAGTCAGTTCTTCAAGTAACCCTCTAGTCAAGTTAGAATGAACAAATGCAATAATTTGCAAATAATGTCTGTTCTACTCCCCCCCCCCCCACCGCCTGCTTTGAGGACATGAAATGTTGCTCTGTATGGCCTTGCTAAAGCCCACACCATCATGTATTAGGTAGGGGCTGGGGGATTAGAAAATAAAATTAACAAAAAACATCTTTTCATTTTGAAGAAGGCTTTTTCTTGATTATTTTCTGGGTTGCTGTAAATCTTTTATCATTTTATAGTTAGCTTATACAGATAACTTTACTTTTTTTTGTTCCTATTTGAGGAATAAAGTTTGGAGCTTCTTAGTCTGCCATTGTGCTGACCTCACTCCTCAAAGGTTCCCATTTTTGACATATCTAAAAACCTTTTACTTATTTCTTTCTTATTTTATGAGACCTGTAAAAAAGAGCTAATATGTCCTTTATTAATTCAACGATTCATGGTCACTTCTCTTTTCTTTTCATTGTTACTGATTGTTTTCAGTTATTACTTAATGCTATTTATAGGTTGTCATTCTCTAAATCCCACCAATTATGTTAAATATAGTAAATTCACTAGCTAATCTTTCTAGGAACACAAACAGGATACACATTTCATGGAGCTAAACATGTAAATACTATTTTTCTGTTTACTAATTGAGTTTAGGCACTATTGTGTCAAGATTCTTTGTGGTTTGCTATGCCTGGAATGTGTCCCCATAGTTTATATGCTGGAAACTTAATCCCCAGTGTAATGGGTGTTGAGAGATGGGATGTTTAAGAGGTGATTAGATCATGGGGGGTGTTAACACTATGATCATATAAGTGTACTAGTTAGTCAGAGAGTGTGCACCTAATAAAAGAATGAGTTCAGTCCCCTTTCCCTGTCTTTCACACATGTGCTCTCTTGCACTTTCTCCCATGGGATGACACATAAGAAGGCCATCCAGATACAGGTCTCTTGACCTTGTACTTTCCAGCCTCTATAACTAAAAAATGAAGCTCTGTTTTTTATAAATCACTTAGTCACAGGTACTCTGTTATAGTGCCACAAAAATGGAAAAATATGTCCAAATTCTACTGTTTTCTCCCAACTTGTTATTCTATCATTGTGATTTCCATTCCACATTTTATTTCACTAGTGATTTTAAACATATTTTATTCTACAGTCATTTTTATATTATTCTACCAAGTTTGGCATAGCAACTCTCCTTTTTGTTGTGTCTTCTGTTTCTCCTTATGCTATTATATTTCCTTATATGGTTGTACTTTTAATTCATGAGATAAACTTTAGCAGCATTATTTTTTCGTTTTTTTTAATTTCAAATTAATATGAGGGTACAAATTTTAAGGTTACATTGTTCTCCCTTCCAGGGTAAAGTTCTAGTTGTAAATGATTCCCTCATCCAGGGAGTGTATTATATACCTCAAATGTGCACATTAGGTGAGATCTCACCTCATGCCTTCCCACTTTCTGCCAATTGTACTCCCCTCTCCCCCCCATCTCCCTCCACCCCCATACTACACGAGATTTGTGTTTTATTGTTCATATGAGCATGTAATTATTGTTATGTTGGTTTCATATTAGTATGGAGTACATTGGATATTTATTTTTCCATTCTTATGATACTTTACTAAGAAGAATATATTTAAACTCCATCCAGGTAAATTTAAAAGATATAAAGTCTCTATCTTTTTTAATGGATGAATAGTATTTCACTATATATATATATATATATATATATATATATATATATATATCACATATATTTCACACACACACACACACACACACATATATATATATATATCACAGTTTGTTATTTTTTCCATACGTGTGCACTGGATGCATAATTCCTGTGCATAATTACTGTATTATGGAATTATCCTATTGATGGTTTGGTCTTTTCTTATGCTAGAGCTTTTGGAATATGTATCTTGAAATTTCCACATTCAAAATATACCAAGGTAGGATTTTAAAATAATAAATATGTGTTATCGGAAGTAAGAAAAAAAATAAATAAAATAAATTCCAGCCTTAACACCCAAGTATGATATAGATTTATATTCTCATAAAAACTTTTAGACACTAGGACCGTGAAAAAGTGAAAGCTTACTTTCTTCTGCTACACTATGGTGGAGTGAATTTATTTTTGCCCATCTTATGAAATTGCATAACTAGATTCTGATTCTATGCAAGGGATCCCATTTGCAACTCTTCATAAATTTTTTTTTAGCTAAAATAAGCTTTAATTTTTCTTTGCTGTTTTTCTTTTTATTTCTTATGCTTAATCTCTATTCTGTACAATGAAAGGTCATTTACCATGTGAAGGCATTTTTTTCCAAATTGATTGGTTGTATCTTACAAAAGGTAAAAATTTTATGCATACTCCAGATGAAGTCAAAGTCTCAAAATAAAACCATTAATAAATATTCACTTTGTGATATTCCAAAGACATTATTAAATGCTGATGCATAAATATAATTCACTTAAAATATATAAGAAAAATTTATTAAGTAAATCTATATATTCCTCTCCATATAGATATATCTTAGCTAAACACACAAATTATGATCATATTTAATACTGCCATTTATGTTATTTTTATTGGCCATGTACTCCTATACTGGGAATGTTAGAAAAGGTTAAAAACAACATATTTCTTATATCTATTATTCCTACTAAAGTGATAACAATATGCTTCTTAAAATTTAAACCTCATTTCCATGGATGAAACTATAAATTTCATAATATAAAATGATAGCATATAATATCTAATATTTTAAGCAAGTGTGAGGATGTGCATACATGAATGTATGATGGTGTATATACATATGTGTGTTTGTGTGTATGTAGGTCTCTCTGTTTCTCCCACTACATAAATGGAAAACATAAGTGATAAATACTGAGCATTATATCTGAACTTAAATATCCTAAATTAAATAGTTCTCTTTACTCTAGGATAATTATATTATTATTTTGTGGCCAATACCACTGTCAAAGTTACAAATTACAGGTTGATGAAATGGTACAGAAGTAGATTCCTAGGAAATGTTATCTAAATATGCATGAATTTATCTCATGTTCTGTTAGAACTCTACTTTGATTCTTCCATTTGGTGATTGTATCTCTGGTTAGCTCAATGGCAGAAAAGAGTTTAATTATACCTTTTATAATTTTCACCCTACCAAATTTAATTGAAATCTCTATTTGGTTGATATCTATGATTGCTAACCCCCTAACTGAATACTATACAAAGAAATTACAGTTATAAGTTTGTTGATTGTAAGGAGACTATAACACCAACTAGATGTATTAAATCATTCATTGTAGGTACCCAATAAGGGAGTATGTGTGTGTATACAGATTCCTCTTTCTTATTCACTAGCCAAGTATAAATGGCTCATGGGGTAATTTTTCATAACTCTGTATTGCCAATGCTAAATGGTTTTTAGCTTAAAACTATATAAGGCTTTTACTGAGGGGAGATATTCTTCACCAGTTCCTTTGGTGAAGGAAGAAATGAACGCAAAGGTAAGTTAAGCAAGTACAGAAGAATACTTCAGTTTAACCCTAGGGCCTGGATGGCAGAGCTTTTATGCAAACTTGACCTGTATTACTGTATTTATTTTGTTGATGCAGAGTTTTATCACACTTGTACATCTCACATATCACCAACTTTCATCACACTTAGACCATGTGTGTGTGTGTGCTCAATTTAAAGCTTGAATGAGTTTTGAGTATAGTTAAACCCTCCATGCTCTGGGTCACAATTCTTAAAATAAAGAATTACTTGGAACTCTAGCTTCAAATTTTCTACTTACCCCCCACCCCCACTCTGGCCCCAAGGAATATGACAAGGTTTAATTTTTTAATGTAGAGGCCCAGTAAGGAATTTTGAGTTCATGTCATTATAAATATTTCTATAAACATGCTAAGGTAGTGTATCTCTTGACTACTCTTTGCTAGTATGTTGTGATGAGCGTAACTGCTTTTTGATTTTATCTTATGGTCTAAGACATTTCTTGCTGAGTTTGAAGCAGGGTTTTGCCACTATACACCAATGGGCAGGGAGAGTTTGTTTTTGAACATTTAGTATAAATATTAATTTGCCCTCAGTTCATTTTTGTTCCACTACCTTTTGTAGTCTGAAGGCAAAAACTAGGCTGTCCAATATGTGGGATCTAGATGTGCGGATAGCAAAATCGTTTTCCTTCCAAAGAATTCTTTATGTAAACTGTAGCTTTGTAGATTTGGTTCTAGCTGGGAACAATAGCCAAGGAAAGATAATTCAGCCTTTCTAGCCAGTGTGAAAAGCTGAATCGGTCTCGCTCTTCCCATTAGGCAATATATGAAACCCACCTGGGGATCTTGGGAAAGTCTGTTCAACACTCCCACTAGGCTGTTTTGTTTTTTTCCTCCCATAGCCCAACCTCTGTGAACTCCAAAGGACATTCAATCTTTCCAGTCTCCCCCCGCCCCGTAATGAAATATACAAGTGTAAGAGCTCCATTAAGAATTCCAAATACAATTGCTCTTCTAACATTAAGTTGGAAGCAGTTGAGAATCCTGTTAAAAAAAACTCCTCAGAGCTCATCCCTGAACCACAAATCTTAGAAGCAATTATTTTTTTTCTCATATATGCCATTTCATAGATAAGTTATTGGATGTTGTCAAATATAAATTGTCAAAGGAAACAAGGCAATGACATGTGCTTGACTGTGAATGTCCCATGGACTCATTTTTTATGCCCACATCTCCATAAGATAGCCCTTTGTAGCAGTGTTTACAAGGCTGGTCACAGCCCATCCTTTTCCTAGCTGCCCACCACTTGCTCTCTCTTCAACTGATAAGGCTCCATAATTATTGGAGGATGATGCTAACTGCATTGCTTTGTATACACTTAAGGAAATTCAGAAATCGGAAATACAACCTGTGAGGCCAGGTTTATGTTCATACAGACTTTTAAAAGTGTAAGATTTCCAGAATGGTTTTATAGGAATCATTAACGTTTTAAAAGGGACCAGTTTCCTTCTATCATTAGTGATATGTGTAACAGTTTAATGTAATGCTACTTTTAATTATCACAGTCCTTTCTTTTAAATATTAAATTTCCCTCTCTAAACTGTCCTGAGTTCTTTTTAGAGTCTCATCTGTCACTGTAAATGCCATCACTTTATTCCTCCTTTAGATGCAGTGACAAGCCCACTCTTATCCCAAGCTTTATCTCTTTTTCCATCCTTTATTGTACTACAAAGATCCCTTTTTCATAGTTTACAGCTGTATCCGCTTTCCACACGTGGCAAATGACTGCCTCGGTAAAGGTATTTTCTGTTTCAATCTTGCATTTTCCCAAGGGAGAACAAAAGGGACAAGCTTTCTGGAGTTGGTTTCACTGAGAAAATTGTTTAGAATTGCCTCATTCCTCAGCAGATTAACGAATGCATACAATCCCAGCTTAAGTGCTATTGTACTACACAATTTGTCCATTATACTTTGTCCTTTCCATTTAGAAAACCCCTCACCAATTAAAGTAATACAGCCCTCCAATACCTGCTCCCAATTAAATCCGAGCTGTATTACCTGCCCCAATGCAGCTGGTCACAGATTCCTACCACTTACTGGCATTCATTAGGCCTGTTCATTACCAAGGGCATGGTGGCAGGAATTCAAGGCACTGCCTTCCTTTTTGGGCTCACCAAAATTATCAGCTTTCCACCCAAGGCCCCAATAAGGACAGGATTAAGTATAAGGAGAAGGAATTCATACAGTAGCAACTCTCATTGTTTCTGCTGTGTGCCTGTCCTCTCTACCTCCATACATCAAAAGGATACAGGGCAGGTACAAAAGGACACTCATCTTAATTAAAGGATCACTTTTCCCTTCCTTTAGAGTCCTGAGCATACCCCCAGCTTTGTTCTTCTGTCTTTACTTCCCTCCCCCTTCAGGCCCTTTCTCCAAGACCACAGTGAGAACAGTAAAGAAAGGCTGTGAAACTGACCAAGGAGCCCACTTACTGCGAGAGCTTTGTCATTGAAGAGCAGGGCTTTCCAGTTTCAGGCTGAACTCATTTTGAGAAGTGTTGTTTTTCTATCTGAAGCTTACAGCATCACTGAGAAAGGATGTGGGTGTAAATGGAGGGAAGGCACAGGAAACTGCAACTTAATTACTAATGTGGCATGATTATGTTAGGGATAACATAAATCTTAATCTACTAAGATTAGATACATCTTAATCTACTAAGAACAATGAACTAAATAAATTTTGTATACAGTAGAACCCCAATAGTTGACCACCTCTCCATATTGATCACTACCTTAAATTGACCTCATTTCCACAGACCAGACATGTGCCACATATATGTATCAATACAGTAGTCCCAGTTCTTTATGTTGACCAGTTGGCTAGTCCCTTGGGCGGTCAATTTACAGAACTTCTACTGTGTGTGTGTGTGTGTGTGTGTGTGTGTGTGTGTGTGTGTGTAACCGGCTTCTTTCTCCACATTCGTTTTGAAGAAGGAATACAGAAGATGATTCTTTGGGAACCATGGTGGTTCTCTGTCAAGACTAACATCAGGAAATTAAAAAAAAAAAAAAAAAAAAAAAAAGATGAAAGGGGGGCATGCCACAGATGGGAAAAGACCACAGATTAAAGAGGGGAGGTGTATCATAAAGGTGTATCATAAGACAATACAGAGAAAAATTTGGGTGGGAAGAAAATACATGTTACTACCAGGAATAGGAAATTCGAGATTCATGTACTGGGATTATTGGCAAAATAAAAAGTCATGATGTCTTGAATAAGAAGTACTTCTCGAGCCCTGAAGAAAACCCAGCTAGAGAACTGACTCAGGCAGGAGAGGTTCTGTTGAGGTTCAAAGTTCCTCTGATAGAAGGACCAGGAGCAAATTCCACCCATCTTGTCTGGAGAGAAGAGACTAAGATCCTGCAGTAAAATATCCCTTTTAAAAATATTTATTAAGAGATGGAGTTAACAATACTATCATGAAACCAATATATGAATGATGAAACACATCTATAGTCCAGAAAGGAGGAGGGGAGAGGAGGTAGAGTGGAGGGGAGGGGTGAGGGAAGGGGGAAGGAGGGTATTTGGTGGGACCTCACCTATTTTACACAATGCAATGGTACATTTCAAAACTACTAAGAATAGAATATAAATGTTTTACCACAACAAATAAGTGAAGTGATGGTAACGTTAATCAGCTTGACATAAGCATTCCATATTGTATATCAAATCAGCACATTGTACCCCATAAATGTACACAGTTATGATTTAATTAAAAAAAAGAGATGAAGTTAAAATATATTCTCTTCTGAATTCCTGAATGATGACTTATTCTTGAGTCACTAACATTTTTAAAGGGACTTCAGTGACCTTGTGCCTCTAATGTGAAAGCACGGTGGGGAAATCCTGGTCTTAGAGAAACTCCTGACATTCTCAAAGGAACAGATACACGGTGGGTGGATAATCAGTGAAAATCCACCCTAAGCAACTTTACTATAAGTCTTTATTGTATACATACAAATCTTATCAATGAACAGCACCATATGCATATCTGTGGCTTTTTTTTTTTTTTTTTCTTAAGGGGGGAGATTGTATATTAGTGTTTTCCTCTCAATTAACTTCTAGGCAATTTTCCCAGCTAAATGCATAACATCTCTGGCAAGATGCCAAACAAAACCTTAAGACCCAACACTAAATTCTGCACTTATACAGGCAGCTTAGATTTTCATGCGGTGAATTGGAAGCTTGCCAGCAACTCCCACTATAAACCCAGCAGTGGGAAAGCTATATATTTTTTTATCAAGAAACTCTACTTTAGATTTCCAAGACCACTTGAAAATGGCACTATTTTAATGTGCCTTTTAGACAAAATAAAAGAAAGATTTAACCTGCTATTAAATTAACCCAATTAGCTATTTATTCCATGTAACCTTACACTTTGGATGATATTAAATCAAATAAACTGGCGGCGAATGAATTTTTTTTTTTTTTAGTGAATTATGGAAATTACAAGATGCATTGTAGACAATAAGTTCTTATGTCTTTTTCCTAATGCTTTTTATTCTGACAAGATTATCAGAATACTCACTTTAAAAAAAAAATTCCCCTTTTTGTATCAGAAATGGAATTACCCAGGATAAGCTGCAGCTGAAGAGCCTCCAGGGGTGGGGAAGAGGTGGCTAGGGAATTATCAAGTTCAGGAAAGCTAATCAAATAGAATTTACACAACACTCATTCCCTGGAAGGCTTGCCATCAATCCCTCAAACTTTGCTGTTTGTGTGCTTTTATTTGTATGTTCCATTCAACACATGTGTTCTTTCAATAATGTAGTACTTTTCAAAGTCTAACGGCAGTCAGGCCACTTTGGATCCCAGTCAAGCTTTGTTGATGTTAAATTTAGAACCAAACTCTAGAAGTTTGAGTTCATGTCCACTGGGATCTACACATCGAGGTTAAAAAACACTTTCAAGAACTTGTATAGTGTCTGATAAACCTCTTTTAGCACTAAAAAGCTTTTGGAAAACACCATTTTGACGATTTAAGGGGCAATGAACCAGAAACATATGGATTAAGTTTCCTCTGTAATACTCAGGGGTTTAAAAATTAAGGGGGGAATGCTTGGTCAAACAAATTTTGCCCAACCAAAAATATTTTCAAGACAGGCCAAGATAGTTCGCCAAACTCCAAATACTGATGAGCTCTTTTTCTTTACTATTAACTATTACTCTTACTTTTTAAAAACTTTTGTTTGATAAATCTGGAGTTTTAAACACATCTGGAATGGTTTCAGAGAATAGCAGCTCACATCAAAGTGATTTTGCAATTTCAGAAACAAATCATAAATCACAACCTAACATCACTGTGAATTTGTCTACATATATTTGAAAGCCAGGATAGTTTAGTCACGTAGCAGCACCCAGTTGTACCCGTGGCGAGGGTGCTCATGTCCATCTGCCAGGTCAGGTCCTTTTAAATATGGGAGGATTCTACTTGCCGGACGTGTAGGAAGGTGAAATCACAACTTAGGCAATGGTCTTGGGCACTAGTTTCCACCAAATGGGTATAACATAAACAGAAGGCACTTGTGGGACTTTTCCTAAGCAAATATGCAGGAAGATGATACCTTAGGACACTTTAGTAAAAGAGAAAATTTAAACCCCAACAGAATTGTTAATGTTTACTTTTTTCATTTTCAACAACTTCTAACAGACATGACAGCTACTTCTGCCTGTTTGGTCCTCTGTAAGTTTGAGCAAAAACACAGCACTCTCACTGCACAAAATATCCACAAAATAGTGTGACATTATATGAGGGTGAAATTAACTATCTCAACCATCTTTAGTCTGTTCCTTCATTTGTCATCTGTTTTTTCAAATCATGGATAGAAGAAGGCAGATTTGGTGCTACGTCCTATGTATGTGCAGAACCTGTCTTTGAAGAACCAGAATGTACACAGACTATGAAGCTAAGGGCACAAAAAGCAAAATACTAATAAAGAAGAAAGAAAATGAAAGAATAACAAAGGCAAAAAAGAAACCAAAAATGGAAGGAAGGAAAGCAGAACAAAAGGAAGGAAGAAAGGAGAGAAGGAAGGGAGAGAGGCAGGGAAGGAAAAAGGGTAGAAAGAAAAGAGATGTTCAACTTGATAAATACTGACTGTACATTTTATTGCACAAAATTTTTTTCCTTTGATTAATTTCAGCAGGTAATCGCCGTTTCTCAAGCAAGTCAATTATAATTGCATGTGATGTGACGGTGGTAGTGGTGAAGGTAATTGTGGTGATGGAATAGATCAGCATTTAGAACATTTAGAAACTTTAAAACTGTCTCTGAGAGAGAAGTGGCAGTTGGATGTTAAAAAGAAAATGAAAACAAAACCCAAAAACCTCCATTTAAGTATTTTAGAAGAGCCATAACAGTCATTTGACATTTAAGGACACTGCAGCAGCAGTTAACTAGTTGACTATGGAGAGCTGATATTTAAGAAAAAATTGTATTCATACTGGGGAAACATCTCAAAATCTCTACACAACTCTGGACAAAGATATAAAATTAACTATGCTCTATATGGTCTATTTTACATAAGAGGCCAATGTGTCTACAGAATAGAGTGGCTATGACAAAAGATCTTACCCTTTTGGCAGATAGTAAATTAATTTTTTGTTTGGAACTCTTAAGTGAGTGGAAGATAGGTGATTTTATTAGTGGATGAATCTCTTACATATGTATTAATGAGTCAACTGGCAATTGAGAAATAGCTTAACATATCTTTTTTTTTTTCCTGTCTCCTAACTAGAAAAAAAATGCTTTTTCTTCCATAAGGGCAGTCTAGAAGATTGGGCATGATTCATGTTGCATCTTATTACCCCCCTGAATTTGTGTCTATTTATGTAAAAATTAGCATAATTTGACTTAAAAACTTCTATTACTTTGTGAAAGAGTTATTTCACATATTTCTCACCACAAGCAGCAGCAGGCTCTCAGGAAGACTTTTCTGCCGGGAAGGAGTATTCTGTGCTATACTTGTATTGATAGATAGCTACCCTGTAACGTGTACAATCCAAAATTGCAGAGAAGCAGGCTAGTAAAAAAATCTGCATGCACTCAGGATTCTTTGTATGAATTTTCAGAAATATGATTGTACTGAAAATACAAGAAAAGGCACCTGCTTTTAAGCATGCTTGTTTTATTTAAAACGCATTTTTAAAAAACCTATGCTAAGTTTCTGGGGTGGTCTAGGAGGGTCTGCCTGCCCACTGACAGAGGGGCTGTCTCATGTACCAATTTCCACCTAGCACAGCTCATGCATTAACTTTATGTGTGGCAGAGCTCTGTAGCATGCATGCCTTTGTCCAGGCTGTGAACTGTTAGAGAGCAGGGATTATCTTTATTAGGATAAAGAATAAATAAACACATAAATAAAATCTGGGAGCCTTTCAAGTCTAGAATTAGTGTCAGAATCCCAGGTGGGGAGGCAATGTCAGAAAGCCTAACTCAGAATTTCTGATAAAGGTAAATGAAAGATGACAGTGGTTCTAAAATGTAGCCACAATCAGCAACTAGAAAGGAGGAATTACCTAAACGTGAATCAGAATCCAAAATAAGGGTCAAGAGGTATGTGAAGGGCTAAGCCAAAAAGGCCACACTGGCCAGGACTTGGGGACAGTAGACAGCCGATGATCGGCCCAGGGCTTCTCAGAGTTTTGAGAGAGAGTGAAAAAGGAGCAAGGGCTCAGGATAAAAGACAGCCAGGAAACCAGGGGTGGGGTGAGGTCAGCAGGTCATTGTGCCCTCATCAGTCAAGGTACACACCTGGCAGCCAGGCCTGGACGCTGGACCCTGGCTGGCTTCTAAATTGGAAGGATTAGCAAGTAAAGAAGATGTAAAGATAGAAATCTATTTATGCAGTTATTTGTTTATTAAGAAACTAGTCATTATTAAAAAGCTACCAACTACAAGGAAAATAACTACTTGCTTCCATGGGGTAGTTTATTTCTGTACAGCAATTACTTCTGAAAGGTGAAGATTTCTTTGAACTAGGAAGACATGATATTGTAAAATATGCATCATTTCAAGACCTCGTTCTCCTGTCTTTGCACTGATCTTTCTGCTCTCTTATTGATTCATGGCTCAGTGTCCAAACATAATTTTGCCGTTTTCAACAGAGTTCAAAGCCGGGGAGATGCTATCTCATCAGTTTTCATAATTTCCATATGATTCACCATCTGGCTTTCTCTTCTCTCTGGGGCTTATATTTCCCACTATGCCTCTCTGTGTGCCATATACCCCCACCACACCTGTAACTCCTTCCTGAATGCACAGGGTACTTCCCTGCTACTGAACCTGCATATGCTGCTCTTTCTCTCTCATTTATGCAGTCAATATTTGTGAAGCCCCAGATATTTGCTTAATCCATGCTGGGAAGTAGTGGCTTGACATGGTGATCTCTGGAGCTTTCTGCTACTTGTTCCTATCCTCCAAGACTCCACTCTATCTTCCTAAGGAAAATCTATTCTGCCTCCCCATCAAAAATTTTTCATGCCTTTTTAAGTGCCACCCTGGGGTGTGGGGAATATATATGTAGCAGTATTGCACCAGAGTTTATATTTTAATTAGTTGTATGCATGTCTCACCACTAGGGGATACGCTGGGCCATTGTGTCTCCATCAGTGTTGTGCCTGGTAATGCTGGGCTTTATGCATGGTAATTATTCATTTGCTCTTCCATAAATAGATGATTGATGAATTGACGGATAGGTGGATGGAAAGCTGGACAAAGGGATGAATGAATGGATGATTATTTGAATATATACAGTTGAATATTCTTTATTTCTTGAATTCAGTGCACAGCCCATCACCATTCAATTCTGCATTGCCTTCCTATCTCAAACTAGAATCAAGCACTTTTTAATCTAAGCAGTACTTCTATATCAAAAAACAAATAGGATAATTCCTCCTGTGAACATTACGGTGTATAAATAGTATTCTGTGACTGCACTAAACTTTTACGTGGAGTAATGGTGTATAATTAGCAATTCAATGACAGAATATTAGTTTAATGATCAGCCGAGGTGTAACTGTCAAAAGAGGGTCTGCATCGTGGTTTGAAGTATTTCTATAAGAAACAGATTTGTGAAAGAAAAATATTTGTATGAAAAAGCCAATTAAGCATCTTTGTGGAAGGACATAAGGATCATTAATTAATATTCAGTAGTTAAATGTTTCTAATGTGTTTTGATTATATAAAATTATTGAATCTGAATTATCAATTTATGCATCTTCAACTTTCTTCTAGAGATATTTTCCAAATGAGTATATACTATCTTTGTACACTTAAAATTCATACATAGTTGATATTCATATTTTAGTAGATCCTATGTAGAAAATGAAAGTTTGCTCTATCATGTTTTGACAATTTAAAAAATTCATTTCTCCATCCAAAAAAATCCTTGATACAGTAGACTGATTCTGGCACAGGTATCATAATTCAGAAATGTGTAAAAAAAATGCTCAGAGAAAGACATATCTAATATCACGGTCCTAACACATTTGATATAGATATAGTATCGCCGAGCTCATTATAGCAGACCCTATACTATAATTATATTACACACATTTTAAATTATCATTATAATTTAAGTCTGCAATTTTGTTTGGGGCTTAGATTTTCCATATTTGTTCTCACATGTGAATCATTTAAATTGTTGAAGTAGAATCTGTTTAGCTGTTTTGAATTATATGAATGAAAGAAAAAAATACTTTCTCTTCAAAGCAAATTAAGATATTTGTGGATTCAAGTGAGACTGTCTGATTTTATAGGCTTGAAAATTTTAGAGTAAATATGAATTTAAAAATATTTCCTAATTTCCCTCAAATGCAGTTTAAAATCACAAATAAATTAACACGTTGATATAAATCTAATAAGATTATCACTTTATTCAGTGATCTTAATTTTACGGTACCAAGAATATTGAAGTTAAAATTAGCATCACAAATTGTTAGATTTGTTCACTTATGCTATTTTGGTGTATGTGAGTACATGAGGTTTCTTTTTAATATTTGGGTAAGACACTCAGAGGTACAAATCAAATAATCTATTATTGTTGCATTTATGTCTGAAATATAATTATATGAACATACAATAGGCAGAATTTACTAAACATTAATTTACCCTCAGCAGATGCAGTTTGTTACTGGTAGTTGAAATTTTTAATTGGAGACCTGGATACCATTAGCTCTTTATGCCATGTGTTTATGTATTTATACATTGTAAGGAAACTCGGCAAACATTCCAAACAAACGTTGAAAAGATTTAGGTTAAGGTTTTAAAGAAAGGAGACTTCTATCCTTTCTAAACATGACTTAAAATATCAGCTTTCAGATATTTTAAAAAAAAATCACTAAGTCTTGTCTACACTCAACCTTATTTCATGTTTTTAATTTCATAATGCAGTAATTCTCATTGTATTGTTTCTTTCAAATATTTACCTCTGGGACTCAGCAGAGAGACCTAATGATTAGGTTGAACTTTTCCCTTTGATGGTGTAAGTATTTCAGATTGTAATAAAACTCGACATGTTAAATTTCGCTCTCCTGACATTTATAAAACAACAGCAACGACAAAAGGGCACTCGATGTAAATCCCTAAAGACTCCCAGTCGCCGGGTTTTTCAGGTTCCCCTGGTCTTCAACACTCTCTTGTCTGACCTACACTAAGCCTAGCAGAGGTGTCTAAAAATAACTCTCAAACCCTGGCCAGAGACTCCAGCACGGACTGGGGCTGCAGCTGCCGTTTACACTCAGGAGAGGGTACAGAGAGAAAAGCAAGAGATCTGAACAGTTGGCATCGCGCACTCACTGCTGAAGCTTTTCCTCTGTATTTTTATAGAAACTTTACTAAAATGTCTGGTAGACAACGGGACTCATTTCTCTTTCCCAAGCACCTCGGGCAGCCAGAAGCCCACAGTTTTCACTATTGTTAGTGTGGAAGAATGTGCTGTCTGTCCTGAGATTGCCAAGGTGAATGCCCATTCCAAAATCCTCTAATGCAGATGCAAGTAGATTTAGCAATCACTCAAGGGCAACGTTATTTGAAAGATTTTATACACTGTATGTTATAATGCATACTCAAAACCTGTAAAGCAGCTAATTTGGATTGAAAACTAGAACTATCAAAGTAGATTAGCCTTAGACAATTTGTGCAGATAATGTTTTCCTAACTGTGCAATAGCATGACAACCTCGCATAGAAATCACAGTACCTTCTAAAATTTTAGCTCACCTGCTTCATTTTGAAATGTATTTTAGTACTATTAAGGGTACGTAACATTGCCTCCCCCTCCCCTTTAAGGTTGCATTTCATCTAGAAAATCTTCTAACTCTTCTGGAGACTTAGCTATTTAAATAAAATTTAACTGTGTAGTATTTTATAAATTAAAGAATACTTTGAAAAAAAAAAAAAAGAATACTTTGAAATTATTGTAACTCCTAATGTGCTATACAAATTTTTATTGCCATGTACTGAGCATTAACATTTATCCCCCCCAATCTCAATTTTAACTTAAATATATATAATGTCAACTTTTTAAAAATTGTCTTCCGACTATGGTATTTTTGATCCACATCACCAATGTTCCCATTGCTATTTAAGCATTAAAAAGTGAGTAAGCAGAAATTTTAATTGTCTTCTGTTTTAAATGTAATTTTGTAATCCCTTCACACTTTCTTATGAGCCATCTTTCCTTATTGAGACGGGAGTTGGCAGCATTTTTAATTTGGTTAATTGTTTCGGCACATTTTCATATTCCGGGCATTATTTAGTGTCTGTGTGTAGAACGTGGTAGTTGTCACTTAGGTTTTCTCAATGAAAACTTTTTGCCTGTGTAATGTCTCTGTTGCAACAAAGTATTAATTGTAGTCAACAAGGGAGGATAATCAGCATATTAAATATTGTGAGTGTCATTTATAGAACAAAGTCATCCCTGACTGAAAGGAATCCTGTAATTTAATTTTTTCCTAGTGGTGGGTAAGGTGGAGTTATCTAGCATAGCACCGTCCAGTCCATTAGAAGTTTCTATGATGACGGAAATGTTTTGTATCTGTGCTGTCCAAGATGAACATGATAGTGAAAAAATGAATTTTAAATTTTCTTTAATTACTCTCTATTTAAATTTAAATACTAACTGGTCTAGAGCCAGATTACATGCATTTGAGACCTGATTTCATCTCCTGTTCTGTGGTTTGGGGGCTGTTACACTCCTCGAGCTCCAGTCCTTATATTTTTGAAGTGCAGGTAACAGTGCCAACCCCATAGGGTTGTTACAAAGATTTATTCAGATGCCAAACCTTGAAACAGTGCCAGGCATGTGTTAGGCACTCAAAAAACAGTAGCTACTGCTATCATATAAGTTTGTATTTTGCATTTCACAGTGGTCACCCTAGCTTGGCTATGACTTTTTTTTTTTTTTTTTAGCTTAGCGATTAAAATAAATAATATATAATAGTAACTGAGTCCACAAATAGATTTGGATTCAACCTTTACTGGTAAAGTAAGTGTGGAGTTCTGGAAGTTTTTCTAATAAAAGGTGCAAGCAACAGGCTAATCTTTTCTTTTGGTGTACATAATAATAAAAGGTGATTTTAAGAAATTTGTGTAGTCTTCTTTAAAAAGAGTATTTTTATGTATTTGAGTAATTTTGAGGGTCTGTATGTAAAACAAAGTATATTAAAAATCAGCTTGTATATACTGTATAAAATACACTGTTTTTACACTGTATATGTAGTCATGCTTGAGATATTCAAATTAAGATATAGTATTTAGATTAATTTCTATGTTTATACTATAGGAAACTGAAGTACTAAATCAACAAATATATAATTCACATGAAAATATTGTCATCTTATTCATCTATAGTGACAAGCTTATTTAATTAGCATCTCCCATTGTCAAAATTAAGATTTGGATTTTGATGGATAAAATTCTAGATAGTGGTAGCCTCTGAAATTAAGCAAGCATGGAGACAGAAGGAAAGTTCATAGACTTGTTAATCATTTGCTTTCTATTATACATTGTCTTATGTTTGAGTGTTAAATATTAAAGTATTTCAAAGTAGAAGATGTGAATTGAGAAATCGCATAAAATGAATGCTTCATGGAAAGGCTGATCTGGAGTTGAGACAAGAACATTTCAAAGCATGAAAGCAAGAATCTGTTCTTGGTGTGTTCGAAATGGAACAGGCTTCAGCTTGCTAGGTGTTGCCTCCGTCAGGCTGGTCTATTACAAACTGCTTTAAGAACTATGTTGAAAGTGGGTTGTGTGAATTCACCCTCTTCCAAAATGATTTTTTTCATACTGAATTTAGATTGTTAAAAAATGAATATCAAAACGCTATGTCAAGGAAGACAAATACCAGGTACTATCATCGACAAATATTTGCTGAGTTCTGAGTGTCTAGATCTGTACAGTGTTATAAGGCTTTAAGCAGGTGAAAGATGGGACTGTTTTCCTTTAAAGCTGATGTTCTTAAACTTGATCAATGGAAGCCTGGTCACCACATCTAAGCAGCCCTGCAATCATATGCCAGCTTTGGTGTGAGTGAGTACACAGGTGCTTTTATGTAAGGTGCAGACCCAAAGTGGTATAAATTGTGGGAGTATCAATATTTATTTGTTTCATCCTCAAAGTACTCTGACTGCAAAAATATTAACCATTAATCTTCTTGGGTCACATTTAAATAGTAGCTGAGAAAAGCCCAAATACTAACCCTCAATTTACTGTGCTAAATAGTCTTCGATTTAGGGGTTCTTCTGCGGTTCACTGTGACCAGTGATTACTAGTGTTCAGTTTGGTTTAAGCCCTGTAAATTTAATGATAACCTGTCTGTATCCCAGTGTCTGATGAGTCAGTCTCCTTTAGGTAATCAAAGTTTTGTTAGTTTTGCCCTTGAAATCCAGGACTGTGAGCTAGAGTTTCCTATACATCAGTGGCCCCGTTCTTTTTTTTTTTTTTAATTTGGTATTCACATAACTCCTAAAAAAATTGGACGAACTATATGTCCACTAATTTAAAACAAGAAAATATAAAAAAAAATTTCCTCCTACATTTAAATATTTTCAAAGAATAGCATTTCTGTTGTAATATAAATATTGACATAAAAGAAAACTTCTGTACCACTCCTTAAAATGTATGCAGTGAAATCTAACTACCATTGAGATTCAGTTTCTACCACCAACCATTTAAGAAAATATGCACAGGATATACTTCAAAAGTCAGAAATTTTATGTGTGTATTGTTCCTTTTTTCCTTGAACTCAATTTACATTCCACTTCCCCCAAAGAAGTTGATCCTAATGCAATATGCTTAGAAGTCATTCATTGATCATCAAATCTTGCTTTTTGGCAATAAAAAAAAAAAGTATTCAAATTGAAATTCTAAAAATAATATTCTGTGACCATCACAATTTATTTATACTGCCTCTTGGGATGAAGTTAGCATTATATTTATATTTAGTACATAGTTGATGAGAACAATATAAACATCTGAGGAGACTAATAGTAAAAGCAGTGAGGCTTGTGATGAGCTGCTGAAGGGTGGTTTCCCCAACAGTATTTCCTTCTGGGTGCTCTATTTGTTTTGCTCTTTTAGAGCTCTTGACATGGTGCACTATTTGACAGTACTGCAGTGAAGAAGTAACAAACAAATTAATTCGATATTGATAAAAGAATCAAATGTAAGGCATGAAACCATAAGAATGCTAAAGAAAATGTTGGAAAAACTCTTCTAGACACTGGTCTAGGCAAAGAATTTATGAAGACACCAACACATAGCAACAATAAAAATAAATAAATGAGACTTGATGAAATTAAACAGCTAAAGAAATCAACACAGCAAATAGACCCTCTAGAACGGGAGAAAATATTCTCATGCTACACATATGACAAAGGGCTAATAACCAGAATCTATAAAGAACTGAAGCAAATAAGCAAGAAAAAATGTCAAGCTACCCTGTTAAAAAGTGGGCAAAAGACATGAACAGAAATTTTTCAAAAGAAGATAGACAAATGCCAACAGACATAGGAAAAAATAGCCAACATCTCTAATCATCAGGGAAATGCAAATTAAAACCACATTGAGAAATCACCTTACTCCACTGAAAATGACTTTTATCAAACAGTCCAAAAACAATAGATGCTGATAAAGATATAGAGAGATAAGAATGCTTACACTTAGTTGGTGGGACTGCAAATTAGTATAACATCTAAAAAATAGTATGACGATTCCTCAAAGAACTAAAAGAACCATTTGATCGAGCAATCCCATTATTGAGTATTTATTCAAAGAAAAAGAAATTATTTTTATCAAAAAAATACCTGAACTCAAATGTTTATAGCAGCACAATTCACAATTGCAAAGATTTGGAATAACCCAAGTGTCCACTGTGAATGGATTAATAAAATGTGGTATAATGTGGTATATGTATACCATGGAATGCTCAGCCATGAAGAAGGATGGGTGATTGACGTTTGCATCAATATGGATAAAACTAGAGACCATTATCCAAAGTGAAATATCTAAAGAACAGCACCTGTTCTCACCATTAAATTGGAACTAACCATCAGGTTACATGTGCACAGAGGGTAGCAAAACTCAGTGGAATTCAAGCAGGTGGGAGGAGGGAAGAATGGATGGGCAAAAACCTATCTAATGGATACATGAACAGTAACTGGGTGACGGGCACACTTATAGCCCTGACTCAAGCATTTCAGAAGCAGGCCATGTAACCAAAAACACTTGTATGCCCATAATACATATTTTGAAATAAAAAAAAAAGAAAGAAAGAACAGCTCTTAAAGAGTGATTATCACTCCTCACTCTGTCCCATTTCTGAATTCAGAGCACTTGATCTTATAGGCCCAAACATCTATTTCTAATGTCACAGTGCCTCCTTAGTAGGTAACTCTACAGGAGACAAAGAATACCAAGGAGTCATCATCTACAGCACTATTTGGAATGCTCTTTTTATTTAGCATCCAGGCATAATGTGCCTTGAAACAATGAGGGATGGGAGTTATAAGGATTTATTTTATAAAGTGAAGAAAGACTGGCTGATGAGAACATGCCACTCTAAAGGAAAATAATGGGCAGACTAGAGAAATCTTGAATTTGAAGAAGATCTTTAAGATCTAGTAGTTCTAAGACCCATGGCAATATGGCAATAAAATTGAATTTCATTGAATTATACCTCCCTGTGACTGTATCTCTTTTGCAATAGGACGCTGCTTCTCTGTTCTTCTCATGACTGTTCTTTACACTTCTGTGAGCAATAGAAGGTCACGATGCTGATGTGTGAGTTCTGGTGTCCAGGCTTCAAGAGGCCCTACAGCTTCTGTGTAGATGCTCCTGGCAACCTGAATTCACCACGCTGTGCAGAAGCTCCATGTGGGACGCTGGATGATGAGATGATATGTAGAGAGGGACTGAAGCCCTTCATCCAACAATGAGCATCCACCATGAGGCATGTGGGGCCACTGAGCGAAGATGACCTTGCAGGTGCATGCAGGGAAAATTAGCAAGGGCAATGCCCTGATCATGCACCCACAGACTCAGGAGGACTCAGAACTCCTTGCTGTTTTAAGTCACTAAAAATTGGGGTGGTTTGCTAAGCAGTGATATGCAACTGATGCATCCATCAATTTGAAAGATGTTCTCTAAAATTGTAAGTATATTTACTCAATAATAGTTTCTTTTGATAAGATAAAGTTGTTTAATTTCCACAAATAAATGTTCCACATTTTTTGTTAAAAAGTATTATGTCTTAGTACTAGTTATGTTAAAGAGTTTACTTTCAAAAACACTCTAATATAAATTAATACAAACATCTAAGCTAGGTTCTGAACATAGGAAAACACACACACACCCCTACTCATACAGAATAAATTAGAAATCGCTTAGATTTTATTTAATGTACTAAGTCAGATAGAATTTTCATGAGTACAAAAAAATCAGAATCTGACTTATAATATGTTCACAAGAATAATACAGGGAATAATCAAATGAGTTATTTTATTGTGTGAATATCGATTACTTCTAACAAAAATGACATTGTTTTGGGAATTTGGGACATAACCACAACATCTGTAATAAAGCATTATTTTCCAACTGACCCAGGCAACATCATAAACTATTTTGTTTTAGCCTATACCACAATTCTTTTGGAGTTCTAAAAGGTTTTATGTAGTATATTAGAAAGCCAAAATAAAAACCAAATGACTTGGAAGGACTAAGAGCTTATTTGCAAATACAAAGTTAAAGTTCTTCTGTTCACTTTATGTTTAAATCAATTTTCAATTGCTTTTAATTTCAATATTTTTCCTTGTGGACACTCAAAGATTAGGAGTATAAATCCTCTAAATACTCTCATCACATCACATTTTACTTCCATGAAACATGTGGTATAGGAGAGCTCAGAACTATGCCTCTCCCCTAGAAGACTGTTTTGTTTCAAAGAAGGACACAATATGGCATATTAGATGTTAATAAATAGAATGCAATGTGAAAATTAATAAAATTGGAGAGAACTAGGAGAAAAAAGCCCCTTGGAGGTCTTTGGGCACACATACACTACACCGCAGATGAAGGAAGTGGGGCATGGATTGGCAAAGGAATAATTAAACTCTAAGGAGAATTTAAACCCAGATCTCTTAATCCCCCCATAGACTTTTGTCTGCAGGTACCCAATCCCTTAGTGGAAACGTTTGGGACCAGATGTTTTGAATCAGATTCTTTCCTGTTAGGTATTAGCTACACATCATCTATATTTGATAGTATCTGCAGTCAGATTGGTGATAATATCCCATAAGCAACAATATTGACGTTTCTGCAATGAAATGTATGGTTATTCATACTCAGTGGACTAAATAAAAATTACAAAGCTCTTTTATCCATTCAGATTGAGTTCTGCTAGCTAATGAATTTCTTGCCAACCTTATAAAAAATAATAAATAATAATAATAAGTCAAACTCCCATTTCTTTGGCGTTTGCAAGGGATACAGGATCATATCTATTTCTTCCTCAATACTTTCTTTTTTTGCGTGGACATGCTTTTATCACATCCTTTTTCTTAGTTGTAGTTTAAAATGCAGTTTTTTAAAAGCTCTTTTACTTTTGCCCTTTTCTTAACATCTCTTTCCCCCTTCATATTCTATATTAATAGCTATACATGGTGGCTTAAATGTGTTTCTGTTCCACTTAATATATGCAGATTGTTCTAATGGGGAGACATGTGAGTCACTGTTGAGAGACTAGGAGAAATCAGCCTTCACACACAAAATGAGGACTATATACGGATAGATCCAGATGTACATGTGACCCTTCAGATGCAGTGGGCAGCACAGAAGGATCAACATCGGGATCCAAATCTGTGGAAAGTACTCCAGGATTAAATAATGACATGATTTTGCATCAGTCAGAGGTCACATATGTGTAGGGAGATCTACTTTGTCCTATGTAATAAAAGCTTATTTATTTATTTTTTAAATAGGGAGACTGAGGACCAGCTATGACAATGTGGGGTGATACTACGTACATATGAACATTTTTAGTGGCACCAGAATTGAAATAGGGGCCTATTAAGAAGATGAACATTATCAAATTAACATTACATTTGTTTAAAGTTCTCAGTTAATTATTCAAATGTTTCTTGAAGGAGGTTTAAATTTTTAACTTAAAAACAGATTACAAGGCCAGACATGTTGGTTCATACCTGTAATCCCAGTTCTTTCAGGGGCCAAAGCAGGAAGATCACTTGAAGCCATGAGTTTGACAACAGCCTGAGCAAACGTGAGAGAATGTCTCTAGAAAAAACTAGCTGGGTATCATGGCATATGCCTGTAGTCTCAGCTACTGGGCAGGCTGAGGCAGGAGGATTGCTTGAGCCCAAGAGTTTGAGGTTGCTGTGAACTGTGATGACAATGCCATTGCTCTCTGTTTGAGAACATAGTAAGACCTTGTCTAAAAAAAAAAAAATTGACAAGAAATTGAGTATACTTTAAAAAAATACTCTTTTTAGTATCTTCTATAACACTCAATACTTTAATACTCATTTGATTTCTATTGGTTTCTATGGGAGACAATATGATCTCACCAACCTGTCCTCCTCTCTTTCCAGGCACATGGCAGGGTACACTCCTCCACTCCTTCAAAGTAGTATATAGTTATGTAACTACATAATATAGTTTTTGGTCAAAGACATATAAAATAAATGCCATGCATCACTTCAAGGTGAAGAATTGAAAGGCAAGGCAAAATCTCCTGTTGTCACTTCCATTGGCTAGGAAGATTTCTGCATTAAGATGTCAATACTGTCAGATGTTGGAGCCTCCATCAGCCTGAGTCCCTGAGAGATCTGATGGAGCAGAACATTTTTCTTCTTTCTTCTCTAATACCAGTCCATGTTGGACCTCTAGAATGAATGAAAAATTAGCTTGCTGCGTAAAGCAATTAAAAATGTTTAGCTTGTAGGTTATCTCAGCATAATTCTGGCCATCTGACTGGAAAAGCATTTTCCCTATAAATGACTAGTTATCTGTGTAACACTCTGAATCTGGACTTTGTATAGCAAGTTTCAAAGTCTTTTTAATGCCTTTATAAAATGCCAGAGCTCAATAGATTTCCTTGCTTAGTGAGTTGAAGACATAATATTTTCATACAACCCCCTCAAATTCTCTGGTAAACTATACCCTGACAGCATTTGTCCTATATTTTTTATGACTATGAGACATAGCCACACTTATATATCAATGGTCTAGTCATACAACCACAAATACTGAGGGATTGTGGCATGTTTCACTCCAACTTTAAAAATTATTTGCACAGTTAATGGAGAGTTATAAGGATCTGTTCAATACACAGGTATATTCTGGAAAGACTTCAGTGGTGAAGTATTACAGGAGAAAAGCTGTTGTCATGAATTTAGAAGAAAGTATATTGATATTGCAGAAGAACAAAATCAGCATATCTGAATTCCAAAAATAGCTAAAATCCCCACATTAAATTCTATGAATCTCAGTTTAATCTATGTATGATAAAATATTCAAGAGCTTAAAGAAATTAAATATTTTAGTAAGAACTAGATATTTTAGCAAAGTCTTTCACAGTCTCTTTTTTTTCTCCTTTATGAACTTAACATTGAGTCCAAAACTGAAACACCCAGAGTGGGACACATGTGTTTGTAGCACACGTATGAGCTAGAAGTCTAATTGCTGCAATAATCCCCGGTCCTAGAGCTCCCCAATCACTGATTTTCTTTTTTAACTAATATTTTGAAAGAAGAGTCAAGTATTACGTATCGGCTGTAGAGAAAATAAAACTGGAATATTGGAAACTAAAAATAAAACTTCCATATGATTTAGCAATCCCGGTGTAGATTGTATATCTAAAGGAATTGAAATTAGTATACTGAAGGGATAGCAGCACTCTCATGCTCAGTGAAGCACTATTCACAATAGCCAAGATAAGGAAGTAACGTCAGTGTCCATCCACTGAATAAAGATGAATAAAGAAAATGTGCTGTGCATATACACAATGAAATACTATACAGACTTCAAAAAGAAGGACGTTTTTTGTCACTTGACTCAGGAATGGAACTGGAAGACATCATCCTAAGTGAAATAAGCCAAGCACACAAAAAACCCCAAATATCATATAATCTCATTATATGTGGAATCTTATAAAAGTAGGTCTCAGAGACACTGAGCAGAAAGGTGGTGACCAGAGCACAGTGGGGACTGGGGGGAGTGGAAAGAATGAGGAAAGGGTACAAAGTTCTAGTTAGACAGGAGGAATAAGTTTTAGTGACTTCTTGCACAGCATGGTGACCACAATGAATTGTATATTTAAAAATTGCCAGAAGAATGCATTATTAACGTTCTCACCACACCAAAAAAAAAAAAAAAAAAAAAAGATAAGTAGGTGAGGCATTGTATATTGAAATTAGCTACACAGACTCTTTCTACATCTGTGAAATATAATATACAGACATCATTCTGTTAGCCAAAAGGATACATGATTATTATTTCGTCAACTAAAAAAAATGAAAAATTAGATTAAAAGAAAGAAATATTTCAGTATTTTCAGTATTGAAAAATGCAATAAGATTGCGTTAGGGCTTCCATAATGTGTGTGTGTGTGTACATGTGTTTGCATGTACCAGGATTAGCAAAGACTTCTAAATTGCCTTAACTGAATTAAGGGTTATTTGTTTGTTTGTTTGTTCTTAATTCAATTCTTGCTTTACATGATGATCTGAAATTAAATCCCTAAAAAATTCCATTGAAGTCTCAATATTAATATGTATATTGAGGCAACTAAAATGGGAAAGGTCATTTATTTATATGCACTGTGTTATTATTACAAAGGAGTTGAATCAATGGAGAAAGCTCACATTTTAAGTTCTACAATATAACTCTGAAAATCACTTTATGATCTCCTTTTACATCAAAGAAGTATAATCCACATAATATGTGAAACCAAGGTTTATTTTAAATTGTCATTAAAAACATGCTGTATTTTTCCATCTGTAAAATGGGTATAAATTCCTCCTAAAAAGGGATTGGGGATCCAGTGAAATAAAATATGGGAAAGTCTTTTGCAACGAGAAATCAATTTACACGTGTAGGATATGGTTTTAATTTTCTATTTTTCTTTGCAAAAAATGTAATGTAGTTCAAAATATTTTACTTATCAATCTGCATTTTTATGTAAGAAATATACTTCATATTAACTGCAGACACATTCCCTGTTTGTACTTGTCAAGGTTGTAAGTATTAGACAAGCTGAGTTAGCTTAATTTTTTTTTTTTTTTTTTTTTTTTAGAAAAAGTCTCATTATGTAGCCCCGGCTAGAATGCAGTGGCACAACCAAAAAACACACTGCAGTCTCAATCTCCTGGCTATAAGCAATTCTCCTGTCTCAGCTACTTGAGTAGTGAGTTGCTGGGACTATCGCCACACACCATTGCCCCAGACATGGGTTAATACTCGCCCTGGCTAAACTGACTCTATCAAAATGAAGTTTGTAAATATGTAAATGATGTTACTTTATTCAAAATCCCAAACGATAATTTTCACGGAAACATAAGTCTCTTTCAAGAACACATTGCATGCAACTTACACACAGGTTTATTTGATCACTTGCATGCAAATACAAAAATACCATTTGAATTACACTTTAAATAATTACATTTTTTAAAGACTAAAAATCCCCCAGTTAGCCGGGTGGTTATCTTTTATGAATTGCTGCATACAAATCACCCACTACATGAGCAGACATGATTCTGGGAAATTTTTATACAGGAGCCATTTTCTCCACGCTATTGAGAATATTTATTTGAATAAGACTACCCTTTTGTATCATGTAAGTTAACTCACACACTCAAATTCAGCTACAGTTTGCATATTGGAAAATATCACAAACAGTTTCCATAACCAGAATCCATCTGTATATAGTATCGAAAACCTAGATCTTTCAAGTACATTGGCAAATGTTTATGAAAATTCTAATTGACGGCTAACATCATATCTAAGACATTAAACCTATCTCAGATGCTTTAGAGACCCTTCTTTCTACTCCCTAATAAGTCTTTCTTCTTTTATTTGTTTATTTTCCACCATAGAAGTAGTTGCTTCTGTGAAGTTCATTTTCTATTTCCTTAAATCTTACCTCCCCCTGCTGGTTGTGCAACATGGAACACGTCTAGTAAAGCAAAAAAATAATATGCAAAGGTTCTAGACCTTTCCGATGGGCAACTAGTAAAAGTAAATATGTGCATTGCACACGTCTTTACAAATATATGCACACAAGTGTACACACACACTGTAACTATATTTTTTTTTTTTGTAAATTAAACTGTATCTTAGGTTAGAATTTTTAAGGCAATAAGCTATTTAACAAAATGTTATTTGAACTGGTAATATCATAGTTACAACATGAAAGGTACCCAAGCTGCATCCCATATTCGTAGAATAGTAAAGTACACGCTAGGCAGAGTTTTAGTTATAGAACCACAGGCACAATTTACTCAGTGGCTTATCCAGAACACTAAAACATATACTCATAATCCTATATGTTGATACAGATATTATAGGCCCAAACCATTGATCATTTAGCAATAAATTTAATTGTTTTGTACAACCCTTATTGGCTCATCACAGCATAATTATTTATGCAACTCTTGACCACTTCTCGTCTTCTTGAATTAGACTGGCTCTTCAGCTAGAACATCTAATATGTAATGCTGAAAATGCTTGCTAAATCAAACATATACGGAACCACAGGATGCATAATTTTCAGAACTGCGTCGACATGGTCTGCAATTTACATTAAATTGCTATGTTTTGGTTAAATGGTACCTTAGCTTCCAAGCAACTCTTTCAATAGTTGTTTCTTTAATTATTATTTAATTTTGTGGTTATGACTGGTTTTCAGTTAAAGAGGGTACTACTGACAAATTCAATTAAATGAATATAGAGGACTTAATGGTCCATGCTAATGCTTCATTTCATACATAATATTTTATCATTTTCTGTGCAAATTTGTAATGAGCGCTTGGTTTGTATTAATAAATGCTTACATTTAGGCCACATAAAGTACAGTAATTAAAATACTTTGCTGATAATATTTACTTATAAGTGCTCTAAAAACAATTAACCCATTGATTCCAATTACTTTTGCTAAACCAAATTCCAAGAATACCATTCTCTGGCATCCAAAAATATTATCTTCCTGTTACTTTTCATAAAGTCCCCTAGGTGTTATTTTATTATATTTGAATAGTCCATGGTATACATCTGCTGCTTTCTGGAACACAGATTTCATAGAATTATGGCAAACAAAAATTTAAACAAAACTACCATTTAAAAAAAATTTCCAACAAAGGACACATGTGTTATATATCTCATTTCTAAATATTTAAACCGAGAAATGTAACTGTTTATTGTCTTGAAATGAGCAAAAGTTGGTTGCCTTTTGCTTTGTAAAGTAAATGTTGCTCTATGGTATTTTTTTTCTTATAACCTATACCAGAAATCATCTGTAGACAATTTACATTCCTTCTCATACTAAAAGAAGATATGCTGCCTCCTCAAATGAAGAAAGATCTTATTTACAAACATGTTGCAGAATATGTGTTACTCATAATTCAACTCTGTAGTAATGGAGTTGAAAATTAAACATGTATACATACACAAATGCATGAAAATATGAAAGATTTTTTTAATTTTATAAAGTTAACATTAATAACTTTGTATAGCATTATTCCATTTTCCAGTCCACATGGAAAAGGAATGTTAGACATTTCTTCACCCTCACCTTTAGGTATGTGGTCAATACATTGGTTAATCAATGTTTCTAGTTTGCATGCAAGTAGCAATTTAGAAATTAGACATATTTAAAACAAACCATGTGGGGTTTTTTAGGACTTTTTGCTATGGATATTGAATCAAAGACCTTCTTTAATAATAGGGAGAAGTGAAACCCCAAACTGATATAAAGTATTGAGATTATAAAATTGGGAAAAGGAAAGAAGAAATCTTGGGCTTATTTCTTCCTTTAAGAGCCACCGATGAGATGAGAGAATTAAAATACAAATCAAACTCTTCAGATTACTAAAGTTTTAAATATTTACTTTTTAAAAAGGCACGAAGATCTATTTCATTAGAAAAACCCCTTGTTTTCAGAAGTTGGAAGTGACAGCCCTAGTTTTCACACTAGACTACAGTCTCCAATAGAATACCTCCTTACACATTGCCCACAGTATTTTAAAGCATTTCCTTATAAAGGAAAGGCCACTTGGCCCTAACATATAAAAAGAAATTATTACTATTTTAAAGGTGGGGGAAAAAATACAGCTTCAGGTCAAACAATCATAAGAACACTAAATTTTAATGCATATGTACCTGGGCCCCTAAGGTAACCATTTCAACTTGTCTCTTAGACTATTTTGTAAAAAATAAGCCTGCACATGGTCATTTAAGAGAGACACTCTGAGCAATTTTAAAGGGGTTGACAAAAGCCTATCTAGTGATATTAAGATATATATACATATATATTACATGTAATAATGTATAATGATTATAAACATTTAGATTAGAACATCTAAAACAGAGTCCTAATTAAAATACACACACATGCATACAGGGTATAAAGGGCATGTTTAGTCAGCAGATTTGAGTTAGTTCCAACATGAGCCAACCAGGAAGAAATGCGGGCATTATTACACCCAGCAGTGTAGCCTCCACCCACTTTGTATGGGTTCACAGAATAAGAGAAATGCAATTAATCCTACTCAATCACCAGCATCTATAAGAGTTTGTTTCTCAGGACAATGATCTTCTCACCAAATAGCCAGATTTGGGAAAAATAGTTTATCCATGGTATACAGTGAAATCAAATATGTTCTATTACTTGCATCATTAGTGAATCCTTTCCACTTTCACCTGAGAAAATTCATTTGACTGAAATTTTTGCATAATATTGAATCCTGGGTAAACATTGCAATGTGCTTTTTTCTCTTTCTACACTTCAAAAATAGTTTTGATTATGTGAAATGTTTTTTTCTAATCCCTAAAATAAATCTTGGTGTGGAGAATGCTTCTGTCAAAGTATTAATGGCTGAATCATTTCTCTTTCTGAAGCTACTGTTGGTACAACAAGATCTGATTCTGCCTCTTGTATGGCAAAATATGCCAGCGGAATCAGGAAACTGGTGTTTCAGCGTTCAGGTTTGCCTGCTCTTCTCATTTCATGCGTGTCACAGTATCTTCAGCAACTGTTGCTGAAAACATGGGAGATGTGAAACTTTTCTGTCTGGTTGCCTTTGGAGAAGTGGATAAATATGCCAACTAGAGTCCAGACATATCCTTGTAATCACAGAGAAAATGAAATAGCACACTCTACTTAGGGTGAGGAGATTCCACATCACAGCCTTACTGGACCAAGGAAAACAAAGCTTGCTCTCTCTTTGCTTTCTTTTGAAATTCCTGGTGGTTGGAGTTTCATAGGTTTGTTGTTATTGACTCCATAAGCAACATTCTTAAATACATATCTTTTTGAATGAGTGTGAAATAGAGCTAACCATACTTAAATCCAAGGCAGACAAGCTTAGAAGACCTCAGCTTGACATTTGAATGCTACCTCCATTAACTGAACAGAAATGAGTATCAGCAATCTCAAAACACTTTCTCTGGGCAGCGTTTGTTAGTAACGATGTTTGTCTTACAAGTTTGCTTAAGGTGAACAGAATTCATCTGCACGGCATCCTGGTTTGCCCAGTCTCATCTGACGCCATGGCCCTTCCAGGATTCCCCTTTAATCAGTGTCATGACAACTTTACTTGTTGTCTTTCCTCTTCACTTCTTCCTTCTTGCGCCCTTTACAGGTACATGTCCCTTTATGGGATACAAACTATGGATTTGCCTGTTCTGTGTTTTCTGTTTTCGGTGCACGCTCAGTGGAGGAGTCAGCCATTCCACTCAAAGCTGTGAGTGCTAATTCCTCTTTCACTGGTCAGTAGCAAGAGAACTTAGCCTAGTGATCAGTTCCTGCGGTCCTCATTAAAAATGCCAACTCAAGATCTGCTAGGTCTCTTTCCAGTTTTAATATTTCATAAGTAATACAATATTATATTCATATCTAGCAATTATACTAAACATACACTATTGGAACGTATTCTCTGCTGATAAAACACTGTGGTATAGATGTTGGTCTCACCCATTGGATGATCCACTTATTCTCATGCTGAAAAATATCAAATCAGTGCTTCCGTTTCAACGCAAATTGCTAAGTAAAGCAATTTAGGCAGAGGCAAAATATATCATTAAGAAAACAGTCTTCGGAATAACTTGATCAGATAGTTCATTGGTTGAGAATATAGATAGGAGTAAAATTAAACCTGTATCTTCTCTTTTGCAAGGGATAGTCATATAGCTCCAGAGAGGCATTACTTCATTTTCAAAATAGTTTTTTGTTTTGTTTTGGTTTATTTGTGTGTGTGTATGTGTGTGTGTGTGTGGGGGATTATGATGGAGAAATTAGAAGGTAAAGAAAGAAGGAAGAACACTTCTGTGAAAGAATGGGCCAAATGCTCTGGTATATAAGACACTTAGATTTTATAATGGTTAGATGTTGCTACATTAATTTGACTAGGTTACCTAAGACTTGTACACTTTAAATTGTGAATTACCTAGAGCAACTGGTATCTAATAGCAGAATGGAGAAAAGCTATCAGAAATAAACCATGACGTTACTGACAAGATTGGCTTCATCATGGGGGGTAAGAAGCAGGGAAAGACCTTATATGTAAAGTGCACATGAGATGCAGATGGGGAAAAGACATGGAAATAAATGTTAATATACTTACTTTTATAAAATGTAATACAATGCAACACAAAACCTTAAACAGAGCAGGTACCAAACCAGTGCTTGTGGAATGGCTGAGTGAATGAATGATGAATGAATGATGATCTAACCAGGTGTTACACAAAGTAGGTAGAGACACACAGATTTCATCTATGGCCTTGTTCTGGCCAGTACTGATAACTAAAAAATAAATAAAAGTAAATTAAAAAAATTTTTTTTCAGGTAACATATTATTCCATTGGCAAAGTTTTTTGCAGCTCAACAAATTCATGGTTTGTTTGCATGCATAGTTTGTGTACAGTATTATTAAGACTTGCTCAGGCTTTATTTAGTAGAAAGTTCTGAGTAAAATGAAGTTTCAATGGATGCTTTATGGTCTATTGTTAATATTATGTACTTGATTTCTGGTAGACTTTCCATGTTTGAAACGAATCCAGTGCATCATACCAGGGCAGTTGGAACATATCTGTCCATGTGCTGAAAATCCTCTAGGGAGTTCTAGTAGGAGAGGATTAAAACTTGTCATTGTGCCAAATAACAAATCTTTGTTGGTTCTCTGCAGTGCACAGTGATGTTAGAGCTCATGTTACAGGTTAATTGCTTTCAGGGGTGGAATAGCCTGAGTAAGGTTTTCCTTGGCTTAGCAGAATATTACTAAGGAAACCCAACACAACGTGACCACCTATGCCAGGGACAGAGAACTCTGTCAGGCCACGGCAGCAAGTGGCCAATGGGAAAGCTCTAATACCAGGGACCATCTGATATGCAAAGCCCAGAAATCTTGCACCCTGATGTGGTCTCCTCACGTTAAGCAACAAGGACCTCCCCACTGAGCCTTTCTGAGCCTCAAACATACAATACACAAAACATTGTGTTTTAAGTGCAAAGTGAAATTGAAAGCACACTACGTCATCAGACAGATATCCAGAGAATTTAGAGATTGTCCATGTACTGGATTTCCTTAGCCTGGAAGTAGCCTTCATTCTTTTACTTTGCTTCAAATATTAAAAAGTAAAAATAAATTACCACGGCTGAAACATAGATGCCAATTTTATCTATAGCATCGTGCCCCCTCCCACAGCATGATTATAATCCCCTGAAAATCAGCATTCTTGGTATAATGGGGATACTGCATATCTTTATAAAAGCATGAACAGTACTAATTACCCATTCTGTACTTAGAAAGTAGAAGGATAGAGACTCTATGCATTTACAGCACCCATGTTTGCAGAGGTAGCTAGCCTGTCAGCATTTTCATTCTGCACGAAATGCCTGAGAAGATTTTAGAAATGGCAAAGCTGCCTCTTTAGCATCAATCTACATTGCAATTTTAGCAAACCAGCGTTACTCAGAACACCATACAGTATATTCTAGTGTACACAGTCAAAGTCCAATTTGAATCTGTGGGATGAATTAAAATACCATATACTAAAGAGCCGTTCAAAAATAGTAAACTACCGTAGCTACCAGCTGCAATTTCTTATTTTTCCTGAAAACCCTTCTTCGTTTAAATAAGATCAGCATATGGCTTATCTAAACTATACCTTTTAATAACTCCGTGAGAACTGACTAACTTGGAACATTATACAGCACCGGTAAGGAGAAGGGCTGGTGAACGGGGCTTGTTTTCCCTACATGAGAAAAACCACAGCCCAAGATACAGGATAAAACGTACATATCTGATCTTTTGCCTTTTCATTCCCCTGCAAGTGTTGCCTCCTGCGTTTCTACTCCACTGATTCTGTAGCAAGATCCACACACAATGACAATTGTCAGAACCCCTGCTCTGCAGCTGACCACCTAGAAAGAAATGTTCTCTGTTGGGAGTCCCGGCCCCGCGCACGCCCAGCGGAGGTTTCTGCTTGGCTTGTGCCGGACAATGTCGTACAATCAGTTGCAAAACGTGGTGTCAGTCAACGCTCAGGCACATGTGCGACCTCAAAGGGGGAAAGGAGTAGCGATGGGGCGGTGGTCAGCGACTGGTGGCCGGGCCCTGCCGGTGTCTGGGGAAGCGGGGTGGAAGAAGGCACTTTGGAGTGATAGCCTTCGGTTTTCCCAGGCTCTGACAACAAGCTACCCACGGAGAGCCCTCCCTTTCTCTGCCTGCCATCCACCTTCCCCTTCTGCCCTTTCTGCCCTCACCCCTCCCCATTCACTTCACCCCCACCGGGCCCTGCCTTTGGTGAAAGAAAGAGACCCAAGTGCCACAAAAGGGCAAGGACAGCTCAGTTTCAGACCTGAGGGCAACATGTGTTCAGCGAACAAGAGTGTAAGAAACACCGAAGATAGCAGTTAATTCTTTAGACGTACTATTTTCTGACTAGAGCTTTCTTTTTAGTCGTGCATATTTTATTGCCATTCAAAGAGATTGTGCCTGCAGACCAGCAAACAGCTATTGAGAACACAGCAAATCTTAAAATGATTAAGGCCCTGGAGTTCGCTAAAGATGTGGCATGCAAAGAATCATGAGAAAGCCATAGAATATTAAAAAAATATTAATAATGTCAGTTCTAATAATTCAATCTCAGATTTATTTGAGAACAATCCCTTTCTAAGTGGTGTGCCCTGTCTTTTTTCTGAAGAAAGAACAAAGATCACGGAACAGATTGTAACCTAGGTAAATTGCATGTGTTTACAATTGTATCTCACATATTCCATATATCATTTGCAAACTATTCCCCAAAGAAATATGTATCAAACTTTTGAAAAAATAAAATGAAGATTTGATGACAATCTGTTTTCCCTTTCATTTGTTTCAGATGTTGCCGGAGATTTCATCTGCTGCTTCGGTTCTTTGTCTGTATTTTGAACGCAGTGTCCTGTCATGTTCCTCATTTGTTTCCTTTTGTTCTTTCGCTTTTACATTCCTAAACTACATTTCTTGAAATGATATCAACATAATTAAGCAAAGAGGAAGAGAGGGTAAAAAACCCTTGTGGAAGGTTGAAGTTTTCGTAGGTGATGTAATTGTGGAATTCTGATCAAATGGGAATGTCAAATGTGTTTTCACCACTCCCTTGAACACATTACATGGCCCCTCCCCCCAATTCTTTTACTTCTAGGGACAGGCGGTTTGTGAGTGTCAGGAGTTGTCATTGCAAAGTTGTCTTAGGTTATACTATGAGGAAGACAGTTAAGTATTGCAGCATATTTATGAACATGTTTTCATGGTCTGTACTTTTGGGATGGGAAATTATTCCCTAGTAAATTAATTGCTGCAACTGTTTTAACTGTCAAAACTAAAGATTAATCTTGCAAGAGCAGTTTAACCAATAAAACAACCAATGGCAACTGCTCAGGGGTATGACTCATAGAAAACATTCAGGAAGAGCAGAGATTCTGAACTACAGACTAAATGGATTCTAACATCTCAATTCTAGCATTACTCACAGTGTATTAATAGAACCTCTTCACTCCTAAGTTAGCCCTGAAATCAGACAAAAACACACTCATTAAGAGGAAACATTTCTATCCCACTACAAATAAGGACTCTCAGATCATCCTCATTCTAAACACTATTATACACTAACTATTTAATTATTGTTTTACTGGAACTAAAATCATAGGAAAAAAATGCACATTTTAAAATAAAAACCTTGAAAAAAAGCTATGAAAAAAATTAATCCATATTATCGTCTACATTTGGCAGATAGGCATGTAGTAAACATGTATTAGACGACTAAACATTGTGATTCATTATAAGAAAAGCTTGGGTGTAAAAGTTGACTTGGGCTTAGAAACAAAATGTTCAGTAATAAATGATGAGGATCCATGAAGAAGCAAGCTGCAGAGCTCAGAAAAGGAGCAGTTACTCAGTGAAAATGCTGTTGACAACTCTTGACCTTTGAGTTCCTAACTTAAAGGATACACAAACCACATCGTTCTCCAGTAAGTTTCCCTTGATAACCTGCTGGAGAGGGGACAATATCCCGGAGCCATTTGACATGCACAATTTAGCAATTATGTGGTCAGAGGAGGAATGATTCTGTTAAACCATCAGGGATTTCTGGTGTTTACAGCCTTTATACATTTATGGAAAAATCTAAAATCTAACATAGCATAATCAATATTAGGATGGATTCCCTATCCCAGCTGTGATGATATTTCACATTGTACAGGAAAAGCAAATTTGGAAGGTTTCAAATATTTGTTTCAGTCTAAGCCAAAAAAAAAAAAAAAAAAAAGGAGAATAAGGGCATAACACTGTGTGGTGAGGGATATTCATTATTATATTTAAATGAGGAAGAAAAATAAGCATTAGTCAAAACGTAATGTGATGATTTTTTTAACCTTGCGTTTAAAAAATAACATTTCTCCAAGTGAAAAAGAACTATATTTATTTTACTTTACTTTGCAGCTAAAAGAAGTTGTTGTTTTTTCTAAGTCTCCCTTGAGCTCCCAGCAACGTTTATTTATATTTTACTGTACATGCCAAAGTAAGGTTGCAAGACCAATAATGCTAATGGCTTTAAATATTTCAATCTAATTCAGACTCTCAATTCATTTCCTCTGTGAATAATTTAAAGCTGTATTCCTTTTGTTTAGTTTCCTTGATATGAAAATATGATTTGCAGTTTTCTTTTAAATAGGTAAATAGATAGAAAACAGTGTTTTTGCCCTCTCAAAAGAGTAAAATCATTTTTGATCTTTAATATTCACAGAAAAGTGCAACTCAACACTTTCGCTCTTACAGCTCCACTTTTAATGGGTTGTTTCTACAGTTTCATGCACTCATCAATCAGATATCAATTGCAGGATGCCTGATTGGGTCTCCTTCCACCTCCGCCACTGCCTGCTGCCTGGGCACTGCCTGCCAAATGTTGCAGGAAGTGACTTGAATAGCGACAGCAGATCTAGCAGCACCCTTAGTGTGCTGGTGGGTCACTGCCATCCCCACAGACAACCCACATCTGCTCTCTAAACATAGGGTCTGAAGCACAATCAGCTTGCAGAGGACCATCTCTCACGGTGCATTACAGACCCTGACACCTCCACACGTACAATCAAACCAGAACCCACATCCACACCTTTTTCCAATGTCTGCTCCAGGATACTGATGTTGGATTTAAAACACAAAGTCTAACTGCTAGTTTGTTTTCTTGTTTTCTTTCAAAAGAAAGAAAAATAAAGAGAGAGAGAGAGAGAACTTAAGAAAAGGAAAGCCATGGGAAATTAAAAAAGCACTAATTAATAAACAAATCCCTTTAAGAATCTAATGCAAGACAGACACATTCAAAGGAAAAATGATCACAGTGACAGAGGCAAGTTCAAGTGATAAGGAAAGCTTGGTTGGCATAGAAATAGGCTGTTGCTGCTCCAAAGATCCCAAAGTGAACTATTTCTCTGATGTAGTCTTCATGCAAGTGTGATTTTTCAGCATATGGAATGTAGAAGGCTAGGACTCCCCAAACTAAGTCACACAAAATTGATATTCACCCATCGGGACTTAAGAACTTTTTGAGAACTACCTGGCAAGGAAATTTATGTGAAGATGCTTCACAATGCAAAAGATAATACGGTGGCTCTTGAACTATTTCCTTGGTGTGCTCATCTCAGACAGATGTCTTTTTGTTCGTTGCATGCCTTGCACAGACATATTGGCTGTAACCTTCTGGTTTAGAGGGACTACACAGGATGGTTTTCCACATGCGGAGATGCTGAGCAGGAGTGTGTGCTCCGTGTTTGGTTACTTCATGCCTCAGTGGCAACAGGCAACAGCAGTGACGCCTTTGATAGCATTTCTTAGAGGAATTAGGAAAAAGCAAGTTTGGCTTGCTTTATTTTTATTGCTAAAGATAATCACTGAATTATCTTTTATTCTTTTTTTATTCCTTAACAGAATAAAGGGAAGTTCCAGTTCTCTCATGCACATTGATATACCGACAGAGGATTTATAATCTGGAGATCATTGAAATCTGACTGAATATAAAATCACTACTTTTGTGTTAACAAGAAAGCTACCTGTGCACAAAGTTCTGATGCTTTTATATCTTAGTTTTGTGACCAAGTCGTGAAACCTCTCCGGACCTCAAAATTACTAAGAGGTGGTATAATAAAGCCTACTTCATAGGTTTAGGGAAGTCGACATTAAATGAAATGCACAAAGTACTCTTTAGCACTACCGGCACCTCCCAAAGCTATCAATCTGCCCTTCATGCTCCTTAAATTCCCTGCCCACCCTCCACCCTCCACTCACAAGGCACGCTCTATCTCCTCCTCTTTTTTTGTTTTGGTGTAATATGAGGGTACATACAATTAGGTTACTTCATTTACATTTGTAAGGTAAAGTCCTAGTTCCAGTCGAGTCCTTCACCCAGGTAGTCTGCCATATATTCCTACACTGCACCCCTTAGGTGGGAACTTACCAAATCCCCTCCTCCCCTTCTTGAATTTAATTGTGTTTTTCTCTCCTGTGGAACCTTCAGAAAGGGAGAAGATACATGTTACAAATCTAACAAAGGACTAATAACCAGCATCTACAAAGAAATATCCCTGCCTTTGTTTTCCTTTTTTCTAGAATACCTTCTACCTTTGGCCATTCTTCAGAATTTCCCTGTTTGTTTCATCTATTCTCTATCTTCCTCTCACTAGAATATGAGTTCCTCAGACCAAGGGGTTTTGACTCTCTTGCTTATCACTCCATTCTTATTGCACACTCTAATCCACTTTCCACCCCCAACTCTGTACATACAGATTGAGCAGATAAATAAATACATTAATAAATGAACGGGAAACTAGGGTTTATGTTGAATGTCTTTGCCATCCTGTGATGCTACATGGACTTGTTTGCTGAGAATTTATTGAAATTACACTTTCAATTCTTTCAGCTCAAATGGAATATTTTCTTACAAATATACAAATGAGAGTTCATATTTTTAAATCTCCTCAGCTACAATTAATGTTAAGACTAGCACAAAAGTAAGCGCTTTGTCCAATTGGGGAAAATGCTTTTTTTTTTTTTTTTTTTGAGACAGAGTCTTTCTGTCTCACAGAGTGCTGGGCGTCACAGCTCACAGCAACCTCCAACTCCTGGGTTTAGGCGATTCTCTTGCCTCAGCCTCCGGAGTAGCTGGGACTACAGGGGCCTGCCACAATGCCTGGCTATTTTTTGTTGCAGTAGCTACTGCTGTTTCAGCTGGCAGGGGCTGGATTTGAACCCACCACCCTCGGTATATGGGGCTAGCGCCCTACCCACTGAGCCATAGGTGTCACCCAGGAAATGCTTTGAAATTGGACAGCCAGATATAAGAAACTTGCTGTGCTGGTCTCTGGTCAATGAGTTAGATGGTGTGGTGTGAGCCAGCAGTGGGGCAGAGACCCAGGCTGAGTGCTAAAGGCTGGGAGCCATGTTTTGATCTTTGCCTGACCTGAACAAGCCATCTTATTTTTGTACAGTCATTTGAAGCTTTAGGGTTCAAGTTCATCATTTGTAAAATATGTGCACTCAACTGGTATCTAGTCTGGCTCTACAACTGTTCTTAGAAAATTTGGGCATTTCATGTTGTGCCCCTTGAACTAGATAGATGGATGGTTATGACACATATATAGTTCAATTTTATGATTTAAAAAAGTGTCTTCTGGTGCATGAATGCTAGTGAGGGTTCACCTTTTGTGGCCACTTCATCACTAGAAGATCTGACAGATAGTAACTATCGGAAATAAAACCAAGACACTGTGGTTATCTCTGGGGCCTGTGGTCCCATCCATATTCCCTATGCTATTTTATGTTTTTAGAAGAGCATGTATAGTTTTATTAATTGGGAAAAGAGTAAGAAAAAGAATCCCTCATTTTAAATGCATCCTTTAATGCCAACTATTCTAATGTAGATGAAAGTCCACATGGAAAGGCATATGATTACAATAAAGAGAGGAAAAAGAAATCCTTTTCAGGAGAGGTTACAACTTACACATGTTTAGAATTACCCAGAGAGCTATTTGTCCTCCTAATGCACACAGGGGTGCGCGTGTCATCACTGCGCACGCTGCCTTCAGCAAGGTTCAGGTCTTTTGTGGAATATCCATGTCACTTACTTTAAGTGGAAGTGTTAACACCTTTGCTTTTTCTCCAAAAATGGGGTTTACTTCTTTTTGAGTTAAAAAAAAAAAAAGGATTTCTATAAAAGGGAGCATTAAACAAGCGAACAGAGGACTTTTTTTTTAAGGGATCAAACTAAGGAAGGCAATACTTCCTTAAAAGGTTTCACTTCTTATTTCCCACCTTACTTAACGGGATGACAGAACATCCCATGGAAAGGCTCAGAAGAGAAATACGTTGAAACTCAATTACCTGTGTTAGTGAACCACCTACAGATATTTAAAAATATTCTCTTCTCACAGGTACCCAGTATGAACCAAATGCTTTTTTATTTGTGTCTCTCATGCCCCATTAACATAATGAAATGCCGTATACCTTTTTTCGCAGTAGGAAGAAAGGTCCAAAGGGTGATAAAATAGCCATGCTAACTATAAGCTAGTGGGCAGGATCTGCAACTGCTTCCTGGCTGCTCAGCCTGTGGAGAATATCAAGCAGGCTGCCTGTATTTGTAGTTTCCAGGGAGGCAGAGGCAGAGTTGAGTTTGATCTGGACAAGAACCCTTTGGTCCAATTGATTTTTCTGAAACTTGTGAAATCAGCAGACTGGATTTATAACACTAGAATTTTTTTTTTTTTTTTTAAGATTTGATTCTCCACATACCTTTATTTTGCCTAGAACATTTTATCTATGAATGCAGTCTTTCTGCATAAAACGTGTAGTTTCTGCATGCAGATTTATCCACCTTCAATTTGCCTTCCAGGAATAAAAAATTCCCTCAAATTGGAAGTGTCTGTATATTGAATATCCTATCTTTATACATAAATATTCTTGAAGTTTCAGATACCAGATATTCACGTAGACCCACTTATGTATTCTGTCATTCATCTCTTCTAAAAATAGCATTGGAACGCTTGCTAGGCACAGAATATTGTGCTGAATATTTTCAGATTATATTATCGATTATTAATTTAAAAAATATAGTCTGTTCAACAATTATGAAGACAATAAATCTTGAAAGAAAGTGAGGCTAAGTTAATAACATCTTACTGTGTCCAGAATCAGTCCTGGCTCTCATTCTTTGAATCCCTGGCCACACAGGAGACTCAGCGGACCTCATATATCTAAGAACTCCCTTCAAGCCCTGTCTTCCACCTGCTAGTCCCTCCTGCACACTCTCTCCTTATGTCACTTTCCTGATCAGCCTTCCTTAACAGTTCCCCACTGCCTGTCCACAGGATTACGCTCAAACTCCTGGACCTTGCATTCTGAGCAACTTCCTAATCTGACCCATCTGTCCCTGTGTTCTCACCCATCCAGGCACACACAGTCTGCCCCAGTCATCACTTTGCTGTTTCTTGCCCCCAGTTGCACCTGGTTATCTCCTGCTTCCATGCCCTCTCCCTCCCTAGAATACTTTCGGCCTTCCTCATTGAACCATCCACTCCAGCCCCTAATTTTTCACCAAGTCTTTTTGATAATTCCTGCTAGTAGATGAATCATGTTCTACCCTTTCTGTACTAAGAGTACATTTTTTTTTTCCTGTAACATTCATCCATTTCCAGTTTTTGAAATTTGTATTTTATTTGTTCAATACCTTCTCTTCAAAATGGAAAAACTTTGTCAATTGACATATCAGCAAATAATTAAAAATTTAAAATGTTTTTCTTTATTTGCAAATTATTTCTAGCATTTAGTCACTGGTTTTGTTAAAAAATGTATTATTTATTATTGCATCTGATGTTTAAAGTATTTCTGGTATGCAAACACATATATGTTCCATTGAATCTACAAACAAGAAATCTATAATACTTGATGAAGTAATTTCAAGTTCAATGACCCTTCAGTTGATTACTAACATGATTTCTCTCACAGATTTGAAGTTAAAATGTTGTGTATGTGGGCAGGAGTGGTGTACGTGGACTTCCGTGTTGATCAAGAAGTTAGAAGCAAGGAGGGTAAGGGGATATTTTCCAAGAGTTGCAGCCCAGTGGGTGTTAATATAGAAGGACAATCTGATCTTTTATAATTTATAGCATTTTAGCATTAGAAACCAGCTACATGCAAAAGAGAATTTTACATTGAGGAGCTCCATTAAGCAGAGGGCATTAGGCAAAAGGCACAGAAAAGCACCTGTGAAAATTCAGGCAAAGAGCTAAAATAAAGCAAAGAAGATACATTTGAAGCAGAGAAGACCAACTCTGGGGACAGGAAGCAAGCAGGGAAGTGTTTTAATAATCCAGGTTAGAGTCTATTTTAAGATAATGTGAGAGGTCATAGAGTTCATAAAAAGGGGGAAAAAGCAGAAAGTCCCATGAGATTAATGAAAGTATTTGTTTCAAATGAATTTTCCAAATGGAAGGCCAAAGGTAATGACAATTCAATTACATAATCCATTAAGCATCAGAGTCATTAAAACATTTATTTATTTACTTAGAAAGGCTTACCCTAGTTGCAGAAAAAGCATGCATGCTATTTGTAAGACTTATTATTTATAATATGTGCTATGAATGCAGAGGTGGAGGAAGTAGTTTATATTGGGGCTTCAGGAACTGCTTCTCAGACACATCGATTTCATCTCTGTATTCATAAATGGGTTGTACTGGAACAGGAAGTGTAAGCAATCAGGAGTGCTTATATGCCCAAAGGTCTACGTGAAAAAGCTAAGGATGTTCTAGAACAGCACTGCCTAATAGAAAAATAGTGTCAACTTCATGTATAAATTTAAATTTTCAATAGCCATATGAAAAAAGAAAAAGGAGAGCTGAAATTAATTTCATCATTTCAACATATAATCAATGTAAAACATTATTAATGACTATTAATAATGTCCTTTTACACCTTTTTGAGTGGGTGGTATAAAAAGTCTGAATCATAAGATAGAAAAAGCCTTGAGTAAGAACATGGTAAAATGGGTGGAGAAGTAGAGTTAGACAGATGGGTGGAAATGAAAAGACAATTCAAGTTCAAATTAATGTAAGTTCTTCAGATAAAATAACAAATCATATAAGATATCAATTAAATTTGAATTTTAGATAAATGATTTTTTGGAGATGTAAATATGTCCTGAATATTGTGTAATTATAATAAATCATGACTATCTAACACCCAAGCAAAATCATGAAAGCAGGGATCAGGAGTTCAGTCTATTAAGGTATTTTCTAAATCAGTTTACATATATTACTACATTTAATTCTTAAAAAAGTATTCTGAGGTAGTCCTTTGTATTATCATTCTGGATTTACAAATGAGAAAAATGATTCTTAATGAAGTAGCATAGCTAGTAAATAATAGAGCTAGGATTTGAATATAGGTATGTTTTCTACCATGAAAATGTTCATGTCAGGGCTGAATGATACCGGAAAGGGATGGGTTAGAAGTTCATAAAAGACAGACGTTAGTAATCTCTAAGCTCCTTTGTGACTCTGATAGTCAAGATCCACTTCTGAAAAAGAAATATGAGACCATGGCTTAGAAGTAACCAAGCCTTCTGCCAAGAATAACCAGAAAATCTGAATAAAATATGAAATCAGAGAGTGACCCAGGCAGCAAAGGCTTGAGGGGCCAAGATCTTGGAAATGGAAATGTATTAACGTGAATCAACATTCTGCTCTGCTTTTCCTCTAGAGACATTTGCTTCCTAGGCAAGATGATCTGAGAGACTGAGAATCCAAGAGAGAGCAGCAGCAAAGAAGCTTGAGAAAACTTTGGGTAGCTCCATGGAATTGAGAAAGAGTATATTTCAGATCTATCTTTGTAATTAAGACTGAGAAGTCAGGACTCTGGAGGGACAAGAATTCAACATCCCATACTGATTTTACAGCATTTACCTTTTTATAAGTGGTGGTCAAAGGATAAAAGCATAATCAGAGCTTTTGGCTTTCTCACAATGCTAGGGAGACAAACATTGGAGACCAGGGGTGGCCAAAGAGGCAAGTATTGAAAAAGATTCCAGATCTTTATTTGGGACCACTGAAAAGCTACACTCTAAATGTAAATCTAGTTTTCAAATTAACCAACACTCACAAAAAAATTCGCTGTCAAATAAGCTCAATCCCAAGCTAAAGTAAAGCAAAATATTTCTACTCTGTTAGACTCAAAAAGCAAAAATAAATGTTCTCTGGGGGAAGAAAACAACATCATTCTGACCCTCTATCATATTTAATATATAATTTTCCCATGTTTCATAAAAAAAAATCACTTGAGGTAAAACCTCAAGGAACAAAAACAAACAAAACCACCATAGGCATAGATGCACAGAAATTAAACACAAATGAAAAAAACCTTGTAATTAATATGATAGAATATTATGTAGGAGTACGAAAAATTTCAAAAGGAAGATGGACCAAATGCAAAGAAGAAAATTTAAATTTTACAAAAGAAAACAAAATTAGAAACAATGAATGAATTTAGTAGATAAACCTCTACTGATTAAATTAAATAACTGACGTATAGATCAGTAGAGAGTATTTCACTGAAACACAAGAGGAAAAGTATTAGGAAATATTGAAGCAAGAATAAATGTACAGAGCATAAAAATAGACGTGTAATTGAATTCCCAGGAGCAAAGGAAAGACACATGGATCAGAGTTACACTTAAGGGATGATATGGAAAAATTTTCAAAACCACATACATAATTTATAATTTAGAATACATTCTAGTCTTACTACACATCTTAAACAGAGGAAAGCTGTTAAAACCCAAATATATATTAAAAGCAAGCAGAAAAAGGTAGATCACCCTCCAAAGAGCAACAATAAGGATAATAGCTAACTTTCAAACTCAAAATCTAAATCTTGATGATAAAATGATACTCTTAAAAATTCTAAAAGAATATCACTTAACCTAGAATTTTAAAGCCAATGAAAACATTTTTCAAAAAAGAAGACAAAATAAAATTATTTTTAGAGAAACAAAAACACAGAGATTTTTTTTAAAATAGCAGGCTTAAACAAATAAGGAAAAATGTCTTCCAGCAAAAGCAAAGTGATTTCAGATGCAAACCTAAAAACACAATAAGAAATAAAGAGTAAAAACTTACACCAAATCTAAGTGAATATTTTCTGTGGAAAAAATGACTTGTGTAGTTTAATGTACATATGCAACTAAAATAAATGATAAAAAACCATAAGCAACAAGAGAAAATAAAATGTATTAAAATATATATTTAAATTCTTTGTACTATTCTGAAGTTAGAAAAAAATTCTAATTGAAGATGTAATATTTTAAAAATGCATGCCAATGTTCGAAGTATAGCTAATACAAAACAGTAAGAAACCATATAATTAATAGCTTATAGAGAGACACAGAGGAATGATAAAATATAAGTATATAATTAATAAAAACACAAACACCAAGAAGTACAGTAAAAGGAACATGGAAGAACCTGGAAGATAAGGGACAAATATAAAACTAATAGTAAGGTAGGAGATTTAAACTTAAATATGTAAATAATTAAATATAAATGAACTAAATTTTTCAAAATTAAAATGAAATCTCATCAGACTGGATTAAAATTGATAACTTTATACTCTTTATAAGATCTACTTTTTACATGTGCAAAAAAAGAACCCTAAAACCATTGTCCATAAGTAACTGTTACAAGACTGATTAAAAATACTAATGCAAAATTCGTTATACTATACAGAGAGAAGTATACTAGCAGTTTATGGTTCAACTTATCAGGAAGCAATAATAATTCTCACTTTGAATATACTAGTAACACAGTCTTTAAATGTATTAAAAATGGAAAGAAATGGACAAATAGGTAATTCATGAAGATTGTAGAATATTTTAACATATTGTTAAATTGCTAATTTACTTACAGAACCATGGCAGTAAATCAGTAAAGACACTGAGGACAAAAATAACATGGCTAGTGCAAGGGACAGAATTGACATACAGAGAAGGCTCAACAGTAATTTCAGGGTCCATTCTTTTTTCAATTGAACTTGAAATCTTTCTAAAAGTTGACCATAATATTGTCCAAAACAAGTAAGACTCATACAAACACACAAAAATAAAGATTACTCGGGGGCATGTTCCTTAACAGTAGTAAGATTAAACCAGAATTCAATATCAAAAAGGCACTTAAAGAATTCTGTAAATATTTGGTAACTTTTAAATAGCATACTAGTGTAAGAAAGAATCAAAATAAAGTTTTGGAGATACTTTCAATGGAATAACATATACTAAAAATAAAATGAAACACATTAAATTTAAAGTATGTAAATAAAGTTATACCTACAAAAAAAATTAAGTAATCCAAATATCCAGCTCAAGAAATTAAGCAATAAATAATACATGTAATACAATGAAAGTGAAAGGAAAAATAAAATAAGAGAACAAATTACTAAATTCTAAAACAATATACAAAAGGAGATGCTTAACAGAGCTACACTTAGTTATTTGAAATGTAATCAGTTGACAAAATGATATCCAGAATATTAAAAAAAAATAAAAGAGAGAGAGAGAGAGGAAGAAGACATGAGTTACAAATTTAAGAATGAAAAGAAATTATTATTAGTTAACCTGTGGGCATTAAAATGATCATAGGAAAATGCTATTAAAAGATCTGTATAAAAAACACATATTCCTAGAAAATCACAACATACCAAAACTGACAAAAAAAGAAATAGAAAATATGAATATCCCATATTTAATAAATAAGTTAAATTAGTAATTTAAAATCTCCCCAGAAATAACCAATAAGCTTAATTGACTTCACTGACAAATTATTTTCAATATTTAAGAAAGAAATATCATGAATCATTTTTTAGACAGCAAGAAAGGAGAACCCTTCCACACTCTATGACCTGCTTTAACCTCTCTAGAACATTATAAAATAATAAATTACATTTCAATTCAATTAACATAGATGAAATAATCCTAAACAAATATTAGAAATAAAACATCAGAAAAAAAATCCTAGAAATAGTCAAACTTTAATTCCAGGATCTATAAATAATGAAAACCATATCTCTACCAAGATGGGTCCATTCCAGGAATGTCAAGGTAATTTAACTTTAAAAAAATCCATCCATGTAGTCTATTATATTAATAAATTAGAGGAGATAATTTATAATATTGTTTCAATAGATGCTAGCGGGAGGGAGGAAGGGAAGGGAAAGGGAGAGAGTGAGACAGAAACAGAGACAGACAATGGAATGTAAATGGAAAACATTTATCACGAATTTACAACTTAATTAAAAAAAATGAAACAACAAAAATATCTTAGTAATCTGAGAAAGGAAGAAAATAGCCTTTATTTGATAAGAGGTATCTGTAAAACAAACATTGTACTTAATTTAGAGTATTAATAGCTTTCCCCAAATTAAATCGCGGAAGAGACAGAAATGCACAGAATAGCCTCATCTATTCAACATCATGTTGGAGGTTCTACCCACTGAAATTGGCAAGAGAAATGTATAATTTAGGGAAAATAAAACAAATATATGAATATTTATAAATGGCATTTGCATATAGAAAAATTTTTAAAGTCTGCAGCCTGTATGTCTAATTAAGTGAACTTAATAAAGTCTCTGGATAGAGAGCCAAGGTACTAAAAAATCAATTGAATCTCTCTGTATCAGTAAGCAATTCTTTAAAATACTTTAAAAAGAATACTATCATTAAGAAATATGAAATGTCTAATATGAAATGTACAAAGCATTCCAAATTGTATATAAAATCAGCACAATTTACTCCATAAATGCATTAATGTACACTCTTAAGATTTAATAATTAAAAAAAGAAATGTACAAAATATAGGCAAAACTATGGCACAAAAATCCTACACAACGAGACAAATTATTGTACATAGTTTGAAAGAGTCAGTACTACAAAGATGTTAATTCTCTCCAACTCACTTAGCTTAATGTAATGCACATGAGAATCTTAGCAAGCACATTTACAGTAGTTTGTTTTTTGGAAAACTATTCTAATGTTTATAGGGAAATGTATGTGACCAAGCATAGCTAAGGCAATCATGGAAGAGATTTCATGGATTTCATTTCCAGATACAAACAAATAATAATTAAGACAATATGGTTTTAACTTAAGGGTACACAAAGAGACTGAAAGAATAGTCTACAGAGTCTAGAAATATATCCATAAATATATATGGGCTTATTTTATAACAAAAATGGCACAGAAGAATAGTGAGCAAAGCTTTGATAATCTTCTTGATAAATATTACTAGATTAATTTGTTATTGCTTTGGGAAAAATTAATTTTGACCCAGCATGTTAAGTGCAAAAATTAACTCTACATGGACACAGATTTGACTTTGAAAGTTAATAACTATAAAACTTCCAGAAAATTACATAGGAGAACATCTTCCAAGTCTTGAGGATAGACGGAATTTTCTTATATAAGACACACATCCTGTTAACCATAAGGAAGGGTTTGTAAACTAGGATTTATTAGAATTAACAAATTCATCAAAAGATACAGATACGAGAGTTAAAAAACTATAGTGATTAAAAATATTAGCAATGATATATGTGAAACAAACGACTTATATCCAGAAAATATTCGCACAATTGACAAGAAAAAGATACATAACTGTTTTAAGAAAGGGAAATACTTGAATAAGCATTTGAAAATATTATATCAAAGTGGCCAACACACACATACACACACACATATTAGCCCTAACTTATTCATAAATGACAAATTAAGACCACAATGAGATATCATTTTATTCTTATTTATTTATAAGAATATCTAATATTAGTAAGATGAGTAATACTTAATACTGGCAAATAGGAGTTATTTCTAATATTTTGGAAAAAATGCAGTATCTATGGAAACAGAAATGCATTTACCAGTAATGGTGATATATGGTGATATACCAAATAGAATCTAAATAGACGGAATATAAAGCCAGAAACTATAGAACTACTATAAAAAAATTTGGAGAAATGTGCCAAGACATGGATGGGTCTGGGAAAATATTTCTTGGGTAAGAACTCAAAAACAGAGATAACCAAACCATAAATGGACAATTGGTATGGCATCAAGATAAAAAAAAAAAAAAAAAAACACCTCTGCAGAGCAAAGAAAACAATCAACGAAGTGAACAGAAAACCCACAGAATAGCATGAAATATTTTCAAATAATCCATCTGACAAGAGATTAATAACCAGAATATATATGCTTATTAGATATAGCTCAAATAGTTCAAAAGCAAAATAAATAAATTATCTGATTTCAAAATGGGCAAATCATTTTGAGATATGTATCAAAAAAAGACATATATGTGATCAATAGGTATGTGAAAAATGCTGGACATGATTAAAGAATGCAAATCAAAATTTAGAATCACAGTATGACATCATCTCACTCCAGTTATTAATAAGATGGCATATATCAAAAGGGAAGCCAATAGAAAATGCTGGCAAGGATGTGGGGGAAAGGGAACCCTCATTGTACAGTGTTGGTGGGTATGAAAATTAGTATAGCCTTTCTGGAGACCAATGTTGAGGCTCCTCAAAAACTAAAAATAGAAAGTCCATATAATCTAGCAACCCCACTACAGGGTATGTATCCCAAAGAAAGGAATTCAGTATATCAAAGACATATCTGCAGTCCCATGTCTAATGCTGCACTAGTCATAATAACCAAAATATGATATCAAACTCAGTGTCCATCAATAGATGAATGGGTAAAGAAAATGTGTTATATTTGCACAATGGAATAGTGTTCATCCTGTCACTTGCAGCAACAGGCACAGAAAAATAAATATTGTGTGTTCTTATTCATATGCTGGAGCCCAAATAAGCTGGATATCACAAAAATAGAGACTAGATCAATGGTTACCAGCCTCAAAAGCAAGCGGGAGGAGAAAGAGATATAAAGGAACATAAGGGTATTTATTGCCATGTAAGCTAAAAAATGATAAGGAGGGTAAATTTTAAAAAATGCACCAAGATCTGACAATTAAGTTCATGAACTCATCCTGTAAAAAGTGCTACATATTGCTGAATATCACTAGGATCACCCTTGAAATATCGTCCTTGGAAAACTATGCAGGGATGCAAGAGCCTGGTCCATTCCTCAAAGAAATTTTGGAACTCTTTTTCTGTTATGGCCACCAAAGCTGTCCTTATTTTACCCTTGATGTCCTGAATGTCATCAAAAAATACCCTCCTTTCAATATTTCCTTTATCTTCAAGTAAAGAAAAAAAGTCATTAAGACAAGGATCAGGAGAGTAGGGAAGTTGTTCCAATGCAGTGATTTATATTTTGGCTAAAAATTCCCTCACAGACAGTGCCGTGTGAGTTGGTACATTGTCGTGATACAAGAGCCATAAGTTGTTGACCAAGATTTTCAGTTAAGATTTTTCTAACTGTTCTATTATGGATATTTTCTTGGTCTGATATGCTTATCACAGTCAGCTGATGATTTTGACACACAAGTTCAGGAATTTTTGCAATGTTTTCATCAGTTCTGTTTATTACTGGCCACCCTTTATTCTTCATCAGTGACACTTTCTCCTCGGAAAGCATTTAATCCATTTGTACACTGCCATTTTCTTCATGGCATTATCCCCATAAACTTAAACTAATTTCAGTCATTTCACTTTTGCTCCTGCCAAGTTTAACAAGAAATCTATGATTGCTCCTTGCTCTAATTCCAGCTTTGACATTCTCCTGATGGCACACAACAATATGCAATAACAATACTGAACACCATTTGGCGAGGCATTGCCACATGTTGACTTGAATGCAACCATGAGACACTGATATACAAAGTTTTGATATCTTACTCAATTGTACGGTGCTACCAATGTAAGTACATGGTGGCAAGTTTGCGAACTTAATTCTCAGACTTTGCACGTGCACCAGAAGACACGCAGGAGAATTGTGACAGCAGCAAGATTTCTAAGAAAACTAGGCACAATCCAATATGTTAATTCAGTGTCATACTCTAAATTCATAAAAATAAACTTTTTAACCACTGTAATACATATAAGTTTTCCAGACATACTGAACAAAAAAAAAAAAAAAAAAAAAATCTGTACAGAAAGGACATAATTTAGTATCTACTTTGTGGAAAGTTAAAATAATGCAAAAGTGCTCCATGGTGCTAGGGAAGGACAGTCATTACCTGAGGTAGATAGTCATGGGGAATAGGCATGAAAGTAATTCTGGGGCACTGCTAATATTTTGTTTTCTTCTCTAGAAATTATTTACATGGGTCTGCTAATTTTGTGAAAATTTCTTGAGCTACACAGTTACGATGTGGTGCATTTTTTCCCACACTTTTTTACTACAATGAAGAAGTAACACAGTTATGATTTAATAAAAAAAAAATTTACAAGTTAAAAAATTAAAAAATGAGGTATTTACTACTGATCGCTGTAATACATGCTTAAATTATGAAAGCTATAGCCATTTTCAAAGAAGCAATTGGTATGCTAATTATTTCAAAAGTATTTAGACTTGGTTTAGGGCTTTGCAGAGGAAATGAAAAGCCTGTGACCCAGAGAAATCTAGAGTCTAATGTGGGAACCCTGGGAGGAAGAACATGGTGAAGGTTATGAGTAGGGAGATGTTGGTTGGTTTCAATGTATTATTTAATATATAAAGTCTTTACAGTTATGGCAGATGTGGTGAAAGTGTGAGTAGGAAGACGTGGATTTCAATGTACTATTTAATATATAAGCTCTTTGCGGTTATGGCAGCATCTTCAAGTGAAAACATAGATCTGACTCAGGACACTAAAGAAAGTTTAGCACTGCTATGGGAGAAGTGACCTGAAGAAGATGTCATGCAGTCATGGAGGAAAGCTCGATGATTCAGTCTTTTTCCATGCTCACCTGAGGTTATGTGATTATTATTTGCCCGTGGCATGTATTATATTTGCCACTCTATTTTGACATTCATTATGTGTATATTGTCTTGTCACTTAATTATTTCAAGATGTAATAGGTTGAAGGGTATAAAATTGCCTATATTCAACTTTTTTTTACATATAGAAATATTCATATCATAGGGTCCACTCTAATAATGCACGTGCCCCAACAGAGTTTGCTTCCATTCACTTTTGTCTATGGGTGAGCATGACTCTGAGCTCTCTGGGGCTCACTTATTTCATCCTCCAAATGGGCATTCTCAAAAGCTGTCACAATGATGCAATGAAACCTTCATGTGGAAGAGCTTTGAAAAATCTCATGTTAACGTCAAGCCTCATGACTAGTTACATCTTGCAAAGGAGAGTATTCCTTTAGTGGCAGTACATGGAATCTTGCAACTAACAGGAATGAAAGACACTTTAGAACACGTAAGCTAGCAAACACAACAGAGAAAATATTAATAAAGTGGATAAGAGCCTTTTGGATATGACATTGTAGCCATTTTGAACATGTAATATCTCACTATGTTACTTTCCTTCTTTTTCTTCCATGGACAAAAACTTCCATGGATTATCCCTCTTCAAAGCTTCCCCTGGACAAAATCAGTAGCCTGGCATATGCAAGTTCTTTCACAGCTACACTTCAGCTTTCAGTTCCAGCCTCTTATTTCTGGCTACTCACCCCCTCAAGTGTGTACTGTGTGTCAAGCATTATGTTAGATTAATAAAAATACAGCAGCAAACAAAAGCAACAGTGCTTCTGTCATTTCAAAACACCCAAGCTGGTAGACTATGCAAGCAATTACAACATGGTGACTAAAGGCTGAGGGACTGAGAGAGAACATGGCACAATCTAGTTTTAGGAAAGTGGAGATTGCTTCCTAGAATAATTGATATCCAAGTTTAGACCTACAACTTAAATGGGTGTTAGGCACACATATGCCAAGACCTGAGCTTGGGAGTCTCAAAGCTGGAGAGGTGGCAGCATGGGGGGGAAGGGAGGTAGATATAGGAAAAGATGCAAAGGGGATGGACAACACAATTTGTATTAGGTTTGTCGACTTTCTTCCTTCTTTGAAAGGGTACACTTTGACACAAAAGCATTCATGTACTCTTGTTCGCCCTCACCCTTTGTTATAGACCATCTGTGCCTTTTCTCCATACCCACCCCCAACCTGCTATTCATTAGGAGTACTCTTCCTGCATTGACAACTATTTCAAATTTTAGGGCATTAAAATGACAGTATTTCTTAGGTTATGATTTACAAGCCATGTTGGGACCACTGTTTTTCATTAGTCATATGTAGAAGTAACAATTCCTTAAAGTTAAGAAGACTAGGGACTCACAGCAGGATCAAAAAAAACAGACCATACTATTGGCTTATAAAGAATATTTACTGGAATGCATTCTTCCATGTACAAGTATGCAGTAGCACTGCAGATAGACAGCTTTGTGTCTAAACATTTGTGACAAACCGAACTCAGATGGAAATATATTTTCTCAAGGAGAAAAAGGCATCAACATACATTCATCTCTTGAGCGTGAGAACAATGCAAGCTTACAATATAGGTTGAGCAAAAGACAGTCAGCTTGCAAAAAATGATGAGTTTTTTTTTTTCTTTATGAAATACTTTCTGCAGTTGTCAGCATCACTGCTGAATAATCTTGCAGCCTGTACAACTTTCTGATATAAAGAAGACTCAGAAGTCTTTATAGCCAGCTTAGTGACCCAAGCTAGATCCTTACCCAGGAATGTTACTGTGAACCCTACAGACCTAAGCAGTAAGGCAACTTGGGTGACTAAGTGACATTCGAGTATAATAATAGCAATGGGAGAAAATGAAGTTATCTCAGAGGTCTTTCTTTTTAAAGAACATTAATTTATTTTTTTAAATTATGAAGATTGCCAAATACCCATTTGGTTAGTATTTCTGTAATAAATAGATATGTGAACTTGAGCACAGGTGAGATATCAAGAGGCTGACAGCATATAAAAGTCCCATTATTTTAAGCAATAAAACTTTCACACTTGATGTCAATAAATTAAATTATGCTAGAAATAGTAGATTGCCTTAACATCGAAAACAAAAAGAAACTATAAATGATGGTCACTTTGCTTTTCAAAAGGACACCAGAACTTATTCCTTATAAAATTGCAACTTTATACCCATTGATCAATCTCTCCCGAACCCCTACCCCCTTTACTCTTTCCAGTCTCCACTGTAACTTTTATGAATCAACTTGAGATTCCACATATGAGTGAGGTATCCAGTCGTTTAAATTCTGCCTGTCTCATTTGACTTAACATATCTTCTAGGCTCATCCATGTTGTCAAACATGGCAAGCTTTCATTGTTTTGTATGGCTTAATATGCTTACATTATATATTTATGCCATATTTTATTTATCCATGCATCCATTGACAGACATTTAGGTTATCCTATACCTTGGCTATGTAAATAATGTTGCAATAAACGTGGAGAGGGCAGATGTCTCTTTGACATCTTGATCTCCTTTGGATATATACCCAGTAGAGCATATTTGCTGTATCACATGGTGGTGCTATTTTCAATTTTTTTGAGGAACCTCCATACTGCTTGAACAATGGCTGTACCCATGTGTGTTAATTTATATTCCCACTAAAATATGTAAGGGGTTTCTTTTCTTCACATCCTTGCCAACACTTATTTACCTTTTTTCTTTATTATAATAGTCATTCTAACTGCAGTAAGGTGATTTCTCATTGTTGTTTTAATTTGAATTTCCCTGATTATTAATGATGTTGATCCTTTCTCATATACCTGTTGGCTATTTATATGTCTTCTTTTGAGAAATGTCTACTTAAGTCTTTTTTAAATTAATATGAAATGTTTTGTGCATTTTTAAAATCAGATTATTTGTTCATTTGCTATTGAATTGTTTGAGTTACTTGCATACTCTGGATATCAACCCCCTGTCAGGTGTGTAGTTTGCAAATACTCTGTAGAGTGTCTCTTCGCTCTATTGATGTTTCCTTGCTGTGCAACAGCTTTTTAGTTTGATTAATCCCTTTTGGGTTTTGTTCTGTTTTTCTTGCTTATGCTTTTGGAGTCATATCCAAAAATTCTTCCCTTGTCCAATCTCATGAAGTATTTCCTCTGTTTTCTTGTGGTAGTTTCATGGTTTGGGGTCTTAAATTTAAGTTTTTAACCCATTTCAAATTGATTTTTATACATGATGAAAGATACGACTCTAGTCTCATTCTTTTACGTGTGGATGTCCAATCTCCCCAGCCTCATTTATTGAAGATATTGTCCTTTCTTCACTATGTACTCCTGGCATTTTGTTGAAAATCAATTGATTATAGATGTATAGATTTATTTCTGGGTTCTCTATTCTGTTTTATTTGTGTATGTGTCTGTTAGGACAAAGCCACACTGTTTTTTGTTACTATAACTTTGTAATGTACTTTTCAGTTTATTATTTAATAGTCCTCTGGATTCCAACATCATTTGTTTACAGCACTAGTTCTGCAGTTTAGCAATTACATGGCTTTGGGTGGGTGAATTAACCTATATGTTCTTTATCTTTTTCACCTATAAGATGTACTTATGTGCCTTTTATAGGACTATTTTGAGATTAATTTATGTAGCTTATAATATAGGATAATCATCCCAGTAATCCTATTGTTATTGTCCAGCAAAACCGTATTATTGATTCTTTTTTGAATTACGCTTCCTTATTTTTTATATTTCATCTTAGCTCACACTTGTATCCTGATGCCTTTTCTCCCCTATTTCCACTTGTTAAAACATTAGCCATCTTCAATGTCTACCTCCAGTAAAACTTCCCTCAAATTCATAATTTCTATTATTGCATGTATATTCTGTCTGATATTTCTGTTGTTATGTATTGCTCATATATCCGTTGAATTAAATATTTTAAGTGAAAGAGCTAAATCATATATGTTTTTAACCCCTTCAGAGTCTAGCACATTTATCTGGAACACAAAATAAGTTAAATAAAATAATAATTTAAAGATAGTATCTAAAGTAATTTTAAAATAATCTGTGTCTTTATGTTTATAGACATTTCTAAGTTAGCCTAGATGCATCCTCATTGAGTTATATAAACATTTATTCATTCAATAAACATTTACTGAGTTTCTTCCTTCTATCAAGTCAAGTTGTAGACTCTGAAGAAATATCTGTTTGCATGAAAAGCAACATCTCTTCTTTCAGGGAGCTAATATTCTAATAAAGGAAGGAAGTCAATAAATAAGTCAACAGATAAATTAGGTAATTTCAGCACAAGAATAAAGTAACTCAGGTAGCATGGTAGCATGTAAGTAGGGCAGGTGCATTTAGGTCTGGAGTTGGAGGTGGCTTCTTCAAGCTGCCATTGGGGAGAACGAAAGCCAACCAAGCGTAGCTTGAGGAGAGTGCTATTTCAGATACAGTAGAGGTCCCTGGACAGAAGAGTATATGGCCTGTTCCAGAAACAGCAAGAAAGTCAAATGTAGATTTAGAACAGTGGACAAGACAGGTGGATTAGAAGAACTGTGGTTAGAAAGGCTGGCATGAACCCCTTCATGTAGAACTTTGACAGGATTTTTAGATGTTATTCCAGGAGGATGGAAAAGCACTAGAGGATAGTATTATAACAATTTGCCTTTGGCCAATAAGCACTGGCAGGAGTCTGGAGCATGAAAGGAGGGCAGCCAGTGTATTTTTCCTGTCTTCCTACCCTTGCTTAGCAGGGTCTGGCAGTGACTACAATCTGCTCTGAATGCTCCTGTTCAGATGCCTCAGGTCAGCTTCCTCCAGTTCTAAGTGCACTGCTTCCTCCCATTGGTACTCAAGGACTAAGCATGGTGCCAGCTGGCCACACCTGTTGGTTTCAGGGACTTCAGCATCCCTTATGCTCTCAGCTGGACCCACACTTTTGCAAACTGGTCTCCATAAGCATCTGATGGGTATGCTCCTTAAGCTGCCTGTTTCCTGCTGGAGCGCTGGTACATAGAGAAATTTTGCAACAGCTCCAGGTCTGAGAGGTGGACAGTTTCAAGAGCACTGTGTCCATTTTCCAAGTTCATGAGGCTCTTTCTTTGTATAATACAAGCCCAAAACAAAGCCAACAATACATCTCTTCTTCCTTTCATTTAATATTTTTGGGAGATAGCATCTTTAAGAACATTAGGAAGTCTGCTCCACAGTAAGTACTTTATGCCCCCATCAAACTCTGGTGTGGAATAATCAAGCCCAACACCATGGAATTACCACACCTTCATTCCTAGCAGAGAGAGGCCCAAGGGAATGGCAACTCTTGAAAGAGATTTATACTACATTTAGCTTATGCTATACATCTTAAATCGAGGTCACGATTTTATAGTGGCAAACAGATCATATGTTCTTTTCTGAATTTATACTAACATTTTCTTGCAGAACAGTAGACAGAAGTTGTTATTCATTTGTTTTAAAATTCTTATTACTTCTACTGTGTTCACACACATTGTATTTCTAGGAGTGTTCAATGATTTTGTAATTATTCACTAGTAAATATGAATTCCTGGTGGAGGAGAATCTACTCTGTTTACAAATGTGTATTTCCCAGCATGAACTTGATTGCTATGTTTCATCACACACTACTGCAATGAGTAGTATGGATTTTGAGCAATTCTCTATTTTTATGATTTGATGAATGATGCAGCTTCATCCTTGATACATTGATATCACCTAGACATCACAGTGGTAGGCTACAAAAAGTGTAGTTTTAAAAAAGCCTGGCCAATTGAAGCCGTAAACAGACCTAAGCATGAAAAAAAGATTGATCCTTCATTAAGATAGGAATAATCCTCTAAATTCAGCATAAGAACCATGTGCCCTATGTCCAGAGGGCCAATCTAGGTACAAAGGTGAAAATTAGGATGCTTTCACTTCTTCTGTTATTGCCGATAGATTTTTAAATTTTTTTATTTATTTATTTTTTAAGAGACAGAGAAATCTCACTTTGTCACACTCAGTAGAGTGCCATGCCATCACAGCCCACAGCAACCTCTTGCTCTTAGACTTAGGTGCTTCCCTTGCCTCAGCCTCCCAAGTAGCTAGCTACAGGCACCCATCACAACGTCTGACTATTTTTTGTTGCAGTTTGGCTGGGGCCAGGATTGAACCCGCACCCTTTTCAAGTATATGGGGCCAGCGCCCTACTCACTGAGCCACAGGTGTCTCCCTGCTGATAGATTTTTTAATTCTCCAAATTATTTTGTCTCAAATAATATTCTTTCAAACTCCTGACTTCTAACAACTTCTAAAAATGACTTTTTCTCATAGGCTGGTTCTTAAATTTCAGGAAGTTATTGTTAGCTTTATGAAGCTATCTAATACTCTTGATACTTTCTTGTTTGGAATATGAGATATCTCCTTTCTCTCTCTTTCTCTCACACACCTTCCCATTCTATATTTCTGAATAATGTTAGAACCTCATTAATGTTTGGGCATTTTTTTTTTTTTTATTCACTGCACAACCACGTAGCTTTTTATACAGAGGGATCATCTAAATTAAGGGCATTTGATCCTCACCTCTCCAGTGTCATGAGTTATGACAGAGAAGCAAGACATTTTCCCCCTTTCTGAAACTTCTCCTTGGTCCATTTATCCAGGTTTATTGTCGACGTGTCTTCACAGTGCCAGGGAAGGCATTTGATAACATTTGTTATCATTTTACCTTTATTTTTTCTTAAATTCTTTGCTGATTTTACCTTCCATACATGAAAACATTTCTGTTATAAATTTTGCCCCCATGAGTTTAAAAATACCTAAGAGAACATAACTTTATTTATAACTTAATTATTTTTCTTTCTTTCTTTTTCTTTTCTTTTTTTTTTTAGAGACAGAGTCTCATTTTGTTGCCCTCGGTACAGTAGAGTGCTATGGTGTCACAGCTCACAGCAACCTCCAGCTCTTAGGCTTAGGTGATTCTCTTGCCTCAGCCTCCCAAGTAGCTGGGACTACAGGCACCCGCCATAATGCCCATCTATTTCTTTGTTGCAATTTGGCCGGGGCCAGGTTTAAACCCTTCACCCCTCAGTATGGCGATGGTACCCTACTCACCGAGCCACAAGTGCTGCCCATTATTTCATATCTCCATTTTTTTCATCTATTATATACATATTTTCTTTTGCATGTGCATTTAGATTTTTCCAGAATTCCAAATCAAAGACATCATAGTATAATACAGAAAACTTTCTCATTTTGCAATATTGCGCAAATTTTCAAGCTATATAATTTATTTACCTATATGCTATAAGGAACATAAATTACATAATTTTTTGGAATTCAAATCCAATGGAGATTTAGGATATTAAAGAGATGTTTTTCATATACTTCATTGATCTTTACCAAATTTATCTTTTAATTCACTTCATATATTCTTGAATATTCTAATATAATTCTTTGCTTAAATTCCTTATTTGCTTACATATATATGTATGTGTGTAAATAGAAAAATAGCTGCATCTTCCACTCCTTCTTGCTTGAAGTAGGATTTGAGTTATGTAAACCATGGTGATTTTCTATTACATATTTGTTTAGAAAATATGGGGGGGGGTACCTGTTGATCATAGAATGAATATAAAAGTAGGTTTGTAAAGTTTATAAATTCTGTGAAAGAAATAGGTTCTAAAAGTATTGGAACAATACTTTCTCTTCCCTGTATTCCAAAGTAGCAATCAGTCACTGCACCTTTCTGCTGTTTAGAGTTCCTTCCTGAGTTTCATATGCTAATATGTCTGCATCACAATATTTACACTGCATTATTAAAATCTGAAGCTGCACTATTGAAATATCATGCAATCTTTCCCCTGAAACAATGAGAATGCATTAATACTCGTGAAACTTGTTTGATACAAAAAAGAAGAACTGTTACAAGTAGTAGTAGGGTAGGAATTCATTTATACATTCCTGAGGACACATTTTGTTTACTGCCTGCTAAGTTTTCTCCACAAAAGAAAAGTGACTTTCTTATTTTGTAGGACTGATGAATGTTGTAAAGGCTTATGTTTTCACGACTCTGCCAAAACTTCATTAATTTGACGTCAGTAACATGGAATTTGTGACAACTCTACCCATATCTGGTGATGCTCACCCATCAAGTGTTTTCAGAAACATAAATGTGGGGCAAGTGTATGGTGTAAATATAATTGCAAGAGCTTGATAGGCTTTTCTGAGAGGAGATAACTTCTGAGCAAAATTAAGTATCTGTGTCTAAATGTTCTTCCCACTTTCAGAAAATGGATCGAGTATGTTCTTAGTGGTTCAAGTCACTGTGTGTACAAAAGAATGGAAATTTAGGTTCTACCTCTGTAGATTCTCCTAACTTTTCTGTCCTCAGAGTCCTCTTCACCTCGAAATTTCTTTCCATTTCCAAACCCTATCATCCAGAGTTTTCAATGTTTAAAATTGCCCTCCCAAATTAATAAGTGTACATAAAATATATTCTACAATATCACTAGTTCTCAAACACCTCCAATTATGATTGTCAATAAATTCTCAGATATCTAGATAAATCCCATATTTAGAAATACCTGTTACTAAGTTTTTATGAAATCTGTGAAGATTGAAAACAACTGATGTGATGAATTTCATCTCCTTACCCATTCATCACTACTCATTGCCAGCGAAAATATTTTATAGGAGAAGGAAAATATCTTCCAACTCTATATCAAGTCTATGAATGTCCATTAAAACACATTAATGTCCATTAAGAGAAATTCTTCTTGAATAAAATTACCATACAGGGCCCTGTGCTTAGACCTGAGCTCAGGATTGAAGTGGGCATTCGAGAGAGTCCTGAATACCTCTGTTAAACAATTCTGAGGATGACCTGAGGTTAAAAACTGATGTTTCTCCTGCCAATAAACTACGCAGACGGGACCTTACAGCTGTAAAAAAGTCACTGGGGTGGCGCCTATGGGTCAAAGGAGTAGGGCACCAGCCCCATATGCCAGAGGTGGCAGGTTCAAACTCAGCCCCTCAGCCAAAAACCGCAAAAAAAAAAAAAGTCACTCAGACTACCGAAACCATCATTTCAAATATATACTTCCTTGAACTATGTAAATCCTAACTCAGTGAAACGATATATTCCTAAGCATTAGACAATAAAGCTTGACAAGTGAAGGTGTGGGTTTCTTAGCATTTATTTATAAAAATTCTTCCTTGTCATATGCATTTTACAAAGGTTATTCTATATTATTTGAATACTAGAGATAAAAAGGCACAATTACTAAAATTGAAGATGTTGCTAAGATATTTATCTTGTTATTGGATGTAACATTTTGCCTCACGTTGAGTGATCCCTTGTTTTTGACACTGTAAACAGTCTGTTTTTCAAAAAATTCCTAGAAATGGTTTCTTTTTTTTATATTATAAAGTTCTTCATATTTTTCCTTACATGTTAAGAATCTTATTGCCAGCAACACTATTACTAATCACCATATCATCTGTTCAGGTAACCATTTATTTTACTGGTAAGCCATATTTTCTTTCAAGTATTCAGGCATGAATGTTCCAAATTTTTTTAATAGGTAATACTACATGAATGATTAATATAAAAAAAAAAAAAAGGAAACACATTTTCATGATAGAACAAACCAAAGTATTCTTAAAAATATACCATCAATGACTTATACTAGCCAAATGTTCAATGTCTGCCTTGACCTAGTATAAAGATTGATTGTGCTATATTTTCCCTCTAGAAATAAATAATTGAACACTATTGATTTTCCTTGGATAAGACTGTGATTCTTTTACTTACAGCAAGAAAGTCCTTAGAAATAGAAACACCATTTAATTAATTGAACAAATCTATAGTGATTGGCCATTCTGTGCCAGCACTGGTGCTAGGCATTGGACACAGCCAAACAAAGGTAATATAGTTCTTGATGAGGAGATAAGCCTAGGAGAAGACTTGCCCATGAAGTGAAGCTTTAGGTAAATCTTTACTGAGGTGGAGATGTTGTGGAGTAGGGATTCCTCCTATACAAAGAACAGTACATGTGCACTTGTACATATCCATAACCTCAGTATTCACTTCAGTGATGCCTTTAGAATGGTAGCAGACTTCAATGGTTTGCTTAGAAAAATACTTGAATAAATATCTACCTAACTTCTTGTCACTTGACCCGTGGCCTGCTATTTCAATGAAATGTTCTGAAAGTTTCAAAATAAGTATAAAACATTTTCTTTTTAAAGGGTATAGGCTATTCAGAGCATCTTACACTCTTGCAAGAAAGTAAGGGTATAAACTAAGTTAGTATAAGAGAGTACATGTGTGTAAGTACAAGAAAACACATCTTGTCATAGCAAATAATAGAATCACCATGATGTGTGTATGAAGAACTGCCTTTTAGAGATACAAGATAATTCAACTCTGATTAAGATGGTGATTTTATATTGGAAAACATAGATGGTTGTTGAATGAGATTTGTGGTTGAAAGACCTCTGTTCCTGGGCAGAGCCAGGATAGAACAGGACAAAAAGAGAGATCTGATGTGCAAGGCTCACTATAGTGAAGGGGTCATGCTTTCCACAGGCGGCAGGGATTGAGAAAGAGAGTGAGTATAGAAATTCAAGAGGACCAAAAAAAAGAAAAGAAAAAAAGCAAGGAACAACAGGAGACAAGGAGTTTCAGAAAGTTGACAAAAAACAAGGACCTAAAGGAAACTTGCCACAAGAAAATACTTACACTGGAGAGGCCCAGGACTAATAGGAGGGTGCTGTGCTACCCTTTCAACTAATGCCTCCATTATTAACAGACTTTTAGGAAAAATCTGATGCATGGGGACATCTTGAGGGAGGACTGTGTACACAGGGGAAACAGAGACCCGAGGGAAGAGAATTGCTGTAGGAGCCAACAGCGCCTTCCAAAGTTAAGAGATTCAGGAAAGCAATGTGCTACAAGGTCCAATTCTGAATCAGATGCGAAACATTCTTTCTTCAAATTATACTTAGATGAACCATTCAAGAGGGGCAGAAAATCACTTGAGGTCTTCCAGACATGGACTGACATATACATCTAAGGTCAGACAATTAAGCTTGCAAACTCATCCTCAAAACAGTGCTGTATACCTCATTACCGAGTATCACTACAGTCACCTTCAAAGTAACACCCCATGGGGTGCTATGTACCGATGCTAGCAACCAGTCCACCCTTCAAAGCAATTTTGGAACTCTTATTTTTAGAATGGTGATCAGAGATGTTGTCACATGAGACCTGACAATTAAGTTCGCAAACTCATTCTAGAAAAAATGCTGCCAGAATGTTTAGGTGAACACCTGCTCCACTAATTTTCCTCTTCTTTCCATCCTGCCAGGGAACAGGAACAATGTGGGTTTACCGGTTATCCTTTTGTAGAGACTATCCTATGAACAGCATATCCTCATCCATCTATTGTACACCTTTTGAATACATTTTAAACTAAAAGAAATTATTGTTTTTCGCTTTTATTGACATATATAATAATTTAATTATTTATGGAGTACATGAAAGTATTTGTTACATGCAAAGAATATGGAATGATCAACTTGGGGAACTCGGGATACTTAAATTATTACTTTTATCGGAAGGTAATGTACATTTTTACCAAGCTAAAGGGATTTAGAAGGACGAACATTATTGCATACAAAATATCCATTGACAATATGAGTTATACAACAAAACATCCAAAGGTTAGAGAACAAAATTGTCATGTTTTTACTAGAACTCATTGATGGAGGAAGAGAACACAGCTACTCAAAAAATAGTTCTTAAAACCCAACTGCCTAGAGAAGATAAAAATAAGAATAGCTGAACATTCATCATCAACAGACATGTTTTATTCTAAAACTTCACAACTTTCTGCAAAGCGCTATCCTTTCATTTATTTTCTCCACACATCTCCTCTGGTGATCCCATAGTACAGTTCAACTGGTCAGCATCCAAAAAGTCTGCAGTGTATCTCCATTGATAACCACACTTGGTTCTGTCTCTGCAGGTTAGAGTTCTTAAGTTTACCTTTTAATAGGAGCCTAGATTAATTCAATCACTAGTAAGATGGGTCACATCTTAGGGAAGGAAAAGAAAGGCAAAGGGCTCTAAGCATGTTGACCTCATCAGGACTCAGCCCAACGGCTGACACCTGTGCCCACGTTCACAGGCTGATTAATGGGCTGTCACTTTAGTTGTTGACTGGTGAAGTATTTATACTTATAAACAGCTACATAATTTAGAGCTGATATCTTAAATTACGGCTGAGAGTGACAAGGGAAAGGTGGACTAAAACTTCAACTGGAGATCAATGCCCTTGTACTCAGGGCATATTCGAACACAATTTCTGCTGACTATTCTCAGAATAAACAATGGGAAACTAAAAGCATGTTAATGTGGTGTAACGTGTTCGAGATGGCGAAATGCTTCATCAGTCAAGGGAAAGTTGTTGGAAATAAAACAAACAGGATAGAACTCCAAAGGACACTAAAATTTTATGGAAGATGAAAAAACTTTGGTTTTGAAATTTAATCATGAAATCTAGACCTGTTGTATGTTTTAAACGTTGCCTCACAGTTTATCATGCTTTGTGATCACAGAAGATCTGGACGCAGAGTGATTTTTCACCTGTGGCTATTGCATCATATTTTGTTTTCCTTTTATAAAGCAGAAGACAGTTTAGAAAAATAAATATTCATTAACATAACACAGAGTGGAATAGGGCTGCCACGTGATAAAGTTGAGATGTTTTAAATTCAAAAGAGCAAAAACAAGGAGAAATTAAGAAGAAAAGTAAGAGTATGAAGATTCTTAGTACCTTAGTACCTGCCAGAGAGAGGTTTCAGAATAGCCAAATATTTTGAGGACAGTTATCTTAAACAGTGGTTATTGTGCTCAATTCATTAAAACTGAACATATGTTGTGCAAATAAATATTTTAAGACAGCATTACAATATAACAATTTTGAAATTTTTATTAACTTAAGTGTTTGTTTTTTTAATTGTGTGTGTGTGTGTGTGTGTTGGAACTACTGTTAAGTTCCCATTTCCTCAGATCACTATCTTTCTATACACACTTTATAGAAGCCACCTTTCGCATTGGTATTTACAGGTTTGTTTTTTTTAATAATACAAGGCAATATTAAATAGAGTGACTACTTAGTAATTAATTTCTCTGGCTGCACTGGCTTGCTCTGAAATTACTGACAGTTTATATTTTATTATGACATTTTTACTAAAAGCTTTCAAGAATGTTTGTCTAAAATCAAAGAGATCGGATCTCTAAAAGCTTTCTCTTTTTCTGAAAAGAGAAAAAATAACTTAAACAAGTTACACTATTTTATAACAGATATTGTACTATGACGGCAAATCAAGAAACATGTGAGGAGGTCTTAGGGGTGAGCGGAGTTTGGGATTTGTTCTAGACTGGTGCCGGTTCTGCTATTTTACAACTCTGTATAAGATATTCCCCTTGCCTCATTCTTTGCCTGAATCAACAATGCTGAATAACACTCTCATGTTTCCAGAAGGCATATTTTTCATTTTTCTGTCCCCTACAATAAAATGGTAATTTTCCAAGCCTGTTCCTGATTTCTTATTTACTCTTTTTAGCATTTTGAACAGACTCTGTCATTTTGACTACCACAAAATTTCCAGCGGTGAAATTCTGGAGTGATTAAAAACCTAAACAAGTTAACCTCCTCTCCTTGGATGTCATATAATTTCTTAGTGACACAATTATATTCAGTTTCCAAAATTAGATATAATCATTTCCATCTTTGTAAAGGTTAATACACACTTGAAAACAGCAGCAAGTGATTTGATAGGCTTCTAAATTTAAGTCTATAAGATCAAATAACATGACACAGTGCTACTACAGATACCTAAATATTGAAATATTTACTATGTTAGTAATGTACTTACCCTATACGTATACAGTAAGAGGAGCAACCACATAAAACACGAGGACTGGGCAAAGAAACCCCTTTGTGTTTACAGACCTAATATTCCTGCCCCTGACTTAGAGATAAGTAAAGGGTCAGAAATCCCTACTGGTTTGGGGAGCACTCTGCACCCAGTAGGCGGAGAGAAGAACTTCTACAAGAACCTGCTCAGGCAAGACCCTGTTCCCATGGCCCTGAGACTTCATTGCCCATCAGGAAACTCTAGGGCTGGGAGTTACAGCTTAAGTGAAGCACCTTGCCTTAAAAAGCCTCTTTGTCCAGGTAGGCCTGACTCCTCCCACCGAGAGACACTCAGAAACTTGGCAGGAAGCTACTTCTGCCCTCTTAGATGGCACCATAATGGAACAGTGTGACTCCTAGCAGTCCTAGTCAAACCAGGCCAACAAAAATAATCCACAAAGGCACTGAAAACTAAATTGTCATTGGAAATTCAGCACATGTGCTAAACATGCCAGAATGATTGCCTGCTAAAGTAAAAGATTCAAATCGAACCCATAGAATTATAACATAGTAGGCAAAACATACAGGATACAATTGAAAATCACCCATCATATCAAGAAACAAGAAAATCACAACTTGAGTGAGAAAAGACAATTATCTGATGCCAACCCTGAGATGAATTCTATGTTGAAATTATGTGACAAGGATTTTAGAGCAGGCATCATAAAAATGCCTCAACTGGCAATTTCAAATTCTCTTGAAATAAATGAAATATCTCAGCAAAGAAAAAGATGTTATATAAAAGAGTCAAATGAAAATTACAGAACAGAAATAAACAATAACACACACGCATGCATGCACAAATACACCATCTCTGATGGGCCCAGTGGGAGAGTGGAACTGCCAGAAAATGCGATCAGGTGACTTGAGGACAGATCAATAGATTTCATCCAACCAGAACAACAGAGAGAGAAAGAAAAAGAACAAGACTTGGAATCCCAAAAGGAGAGGAGAAAAAGAGTGGAACTCAAAAAAATTTCAAGAAATAATCCAGGAAAATATGTCAAATTTGGTGCAAAAGACAACTCTACAAATTTAAGAAAGAACAAATCTCTAAAAAAGTAAACTAAAAAAAAAAAAGAAAGAAAGAAAGAAAGAAAGAAAGAAAAAACTACACCCAGACACACCATAATTAAATTGCTGAAAATTAAAGTGCAAGAAAAAAAAGTTACAGGTAAGCAAAAACAAATAATAACCTATAAGAAAAGCCATTACTAATGATAGCAAATCACTGTTCTGAAACCACGGAAGATAGAAGAAAATGTACAACACTCTATGGCAACAACAAACACACTTTTTTTAAAAGTGCTTATGAAATATTTATAAAGATAGACTATATCCTGTGCTGTAAAACAAACCCCGACCAATTTAAATGAGTTGAAATAATATGAGTGTGTTGATGTTCTGAGATCATAATGGGATCAAACTAGAAATCAATCACAGAGAGTTTATAGAGTTTATACACTAGTACAAACTCACATTTACTTTTTTATAGACAGATACAGACATATAAATAGAGATAAGTATATATACATATATATATATATACAGATTATACAGATGTGTTTTCTATCTGTGTTTGCTGAGAGTATTAGAAACAGTGACTCTCTGGTAGTGAAAAGAACACCTAGATTTTGTCTTCCTAATACAGTTCTCCAGTAAAAAGAACCAGTATTTCTTAGAGAAATGGTTGATTCTAGGGTTGGGACAGAAGATACAAGATGATCCTGGGACATGTTGTCGTATCAAAAAGTATGAAAGTGTGCCTATTTATACACACTCTTCAAAAGGACACAATAGGCACCTAAGGAACTGCCAATCTGAGCACAAAAATAAATGCTGTTGGTATTAGATTATAACTCAAGGAATAAAATAAATATCCATGAGTCTATGCTGACATAAGCAAATTACTGAATGCTTAAATAAATACAGATAAATGGAAATATGTTTTACAGAAGAATTAGAAGTAATAAATGTAGATAGACATTCCCAGGAGGTAGAGCTTTATTTCTTTGCTATTGAGTGTGGACTAGATTGACCATTTGTTTCCAAGGACTAGAATAAAAAAAGGGAAAAATAACTTTGGAAGGTAGAAATCTGGGATGCATTCTTAATGTTACTATCTTTTACCACCTTTACCTGGTCATCCATACTTCTCCAAACCACCAGTGGTAGAAAAACAAAATGGAAGAAACCTGAGTACTGAATGACTGTGCAGAGCAAAGCAGCCTACATGTTCATGCTGGACATTACATAAAAGAGAAATATTGTCTTTTGTTTTTACAAAACTCATTTCTAAGGTCTCTTGGTTATTGTACCTTATTTTTTTAGGCTTATCATCTCAGTGGTCCAATTAACATTCTATTATGATTTTAGTTTATGTTTCTTAAATTCCTCTGCCCAGGCTCTGAAACCACATTCAGGAGTTGGCAATTAAGAGCCTCAATCATAACCAGGCGAGGCAACTTGCACCTGTAATCATAGCACTCTAGGAGGCCAAGGCGGGTAGATTGCCTGACCTCAGGAGTTCGAGATCAGCCTGAGCAATGTGAAGACCCTGTTTCTACCAAAATAGAATAGCAAAACAAAATAAACGAACAACAACAAACAAACAAACAAAAAAAAAAACCAAGAGGCTTTGTGTGTCAGGTGTCTGTAGTCTCAGCTACTCAGGAGGCTGAGGCAAGAGGATTGCTTGAGCCCAAAAGTTTGAGATTGCTGTGAGCTATGGCACTATGACACTCTACCCAGGATGACAGAGTGAGACACTGTCTCAAAAAAAGAGAAAGACTCAACCACTTATGAGATTATATTTATTTGCCCACAAATAATGGCATTTTAAAAGTGGAAAGACAATAGAAGAAATTCATGAATTAATTACTTTCTCTTAAAGGTAAATTTCAAAAATCCAGTAAAGAAGTTATTAGTGGAGGGTAGAGTGATAGAATTGGAGATTGTTAGAGATATATTCGTTGGGAATATGAATGAGCATGAAGGAACCAGATAAATATTCCTTATACCCATTAACATTGTTGTGTAAGAATTTACTTTCATAGTGCAAACCATGTAAGAAGGTATAGTCAACGTAGGGAATAGCAATGAAACTGATTTCTTCGAGATTTTTACTTGAAACCTTTGACTATTTGAACTTAAAATCATTTGTAAATAAATAATATATTTGCCATTTGAAAACAAGTAACCGGTTTTTACTTCTCTTTGGCCAAAAGCATCCTGTGAACATAAGTCAAACAAACGTGTCAAGACCAATAGGGCAGACAAGTCCATGGTGGTTCTGCACAAAGAAGGAAGGCCATGACAGTCTTTGAAGGCTCTAAGATTTCATGAAATGCTTCAATTTGAAATTTTTCACAATTTGATGTTGTGAGACCTGGTGTTCTTATTTTAAAACTTGGCAATTCTTTTGATCAATTGGATACATTTATAGAATTATAGACATTAGAGAAGTGGAGAGAGCATTCAAGATCATGTCATTGATCATTCTTAGGTTTCTAGAATAGAGAGCCAAGACCCCGGCCCTCCTCAGTGTTTTGGTTTTAGACCGAGCCAGCTATAGCCACTTGTCAGGAAAGCATTTCCAATTTTCTTTTGCTTAGTCATTTTGCAAATGAAGTAGGTATAATAGAACTTAGACTTAGCTGTTTTGCTCTGTGAGAGCAACTGATGTCTTCTTGTCTTTTGGGTCTCATATGTATCCTCTGACCATACAAATAAAAATTCTTTATCTTTTTCACTTATTCTTATTGAGGTGTTTTCTGATCATTTCTTATTTCAATCAATCCTAAGAGGTAGGGATCTTGACTCTATAAGTTTTCTACTCCCTGTGTTGAGAACAGGAGCTTTGTAAACACTGGTTAAATGAATGTTGAAAGGTCTGTTTTAGCAAATTTACGTTAATTCCTTTTCCACACTTCTCGATTTGCATAATAAAACATAACAAAAAACAACAAAACAAAGGATTCCAGTTCACTTCTCTCAAGAAGAGGCAGTACTTTTAGATTAGATGATGTGTGTTGTCCATTATTTCATGGCTTCTTCATGAAAACAATTCAACAGTATCCACATATGTACTATCTCTCAACATAGTGATGAGTGATATAATAATAATAATAATAATAATAATAATAATAAGGACACATATATTTTACAAGTTCAATCCTGAATGAAAAAGAGTCATAGAAATACAATTCTGGTAAAACAACGTAAATAAGATTTGATCTCCTAGAAAGGAAATAACAACACCTAATTTATGGTTGTTTTCTAAAGCCACTCAGAATGCGCAGCATGTGGTCTTCACTCTAGGGCTAATGTTCTGAAGAGGGAAGAGGGCAACTATTTGGTTCCTGACAGGTGGTCACACACAAAGTGAAAGAGTTAGGGCAGACATGACTATATATATCTGGAAGTCCTATGTAGTCCACCCGCCAACTCCTGTTTTTCTAAAGGAGTATCTTCCTACTCGTAAAGCCATTCTAATTAGGAAATACAACTATTCTCTGCTTATTTCTGTGAGATTTTCCCTTACACTTTCTGTGCAAAGTCTAACATGGAAAACCAGGGGCTGAAAACCTCTTCTGTAAAGGAGCAAATCATAAATATTGTAGTTTTTGTGGGCCATACAGTCACTCTTTTGTGCTGTTTTCAGCACAAAGGCAATCATAGAAAGTATGAAAAGGACTGAATATTGTTGTCCCAATAAATCTTTATTTAGAAAAGCAGGTGGTGGGCCAGATTTGGTCTAATGGCTGTCACTTGCCAACCACTGTGATAGATGACTGCTGTGAGGCTGCTTTGTAAAATATATAAAATTTGAATTAACCCTACATCTAAATATTTTGAATGCATATTTAATATTGTCCTTGCCTTCATAACTAGATGGCAACATTTGTTATAAATGAAATATACTCTGAAATAAAATGATTAAAGTTGCATATCTGCATAGCTTGTATCATTTGCATATTGTATCTCTCAGTAACATAGGTAGACTTGTTGAAGAGTCACAACGTAGTGGGAAGACTTGGGGATTATGGCTTTTATTACCAGCCCACTTCCTGGTTACTCTATTATCGAGGCCAAATCATAGAATAATTATATAAGGCAGTCTAGAAAACGGAATGTTTGGAACACTATCCACGTGGCTCCTGATCACATTGTCATATATTAGGAGACACTTTTGCATTGCCTGTGACTTTCAGATCAATTTTCAAGATGCAAGGAAGTGGCCAGTAGAACATTATAGATTAGTTGCTTTATTACTTAGGGTTGTCCAGAGAAATAAAAAGAATAAGACACGTGCAGATATTGAGCGCACACACACACGCACACACATGTGTATATACATGTGATTTCCTATGGGAATTGCGTTTTGAGATTACGGAGGGCAAGAAGTACCACTGTGTGCTGTTTACACACTGGAGACCCAGGAAAGCTGGTGATGGAATTCTCTCTGAAGATCTGACAACCGAGTGAACTGACAGTGTAACTCCCAAACTGAGACCCGAGGCTTGAGAAACTGAGCTGCTGCTATACATCCTGGGGTCTGAAATTCTGAGACTCAGGAACTCCAATATGTGAGGGCTTATGGAAAATGAATGTCTTATCTTAAGGAGAGGGAGAGGTGGGGGGAGGGGGGAGAGAGAGAGAGAGAAAGAGATGTTACTCTTTTTCCACTTTTTTGCTCTATTTAGTTCCTCAGTGGATTGGATTACACCTGGCCACATTGGTGAGGGCAGATGTTCTTTACTCAGTCTACTGATTCAAATGCTAATCTTTTCTGGAAATGCCCACATGGATACACTTAGAAACAACATTTTACCAGCTACCTAGACATCTCTTACTTCAATCAAGTTGACACACAAAATTAACCATCACAAGTGCTTTAAATAGAAGGTGGTGCTACAGAAGCCAGGACAGAAGGGTCCTCAGCAAATGTCCAGGGGGGTTACTCTTGACCGATAGACTGTGTGACTAAAATATAAATTTCAGCATCGGTAAGCTTCTGAGATGAGAGACAACACAAGTAGAAGGAACAGGGGAATTATAAAGTAGAAACAGGATCCAATCAGCTCAGTAATTCCAGAATATAATAGCTAATTCTCTACAAGACATTGTGTAAAACTGGCCTAAAACTTCAGATAATGGCAAAGGTAAGAATGTAAATCAGATGGAGACAACTCCAAATCTTTAAAATACAAAAGAACTATGTGCCTTGTCTTATGCTTCCTGCCTACCTCTTCTCCCATAAACACTTAGCCTCTGATTTCTTCTCTCTCAGACACCAGGGCTATCCTTGACCTGGTCTGTTCTTCACTGTCTCCATGCCCTTCATAAAAGTTACTAATGTACAGCCTTCAGCCACACAGATTGCCCTGCTGTTTTTCTCCTACCTGTTAATTCTCCTATTGTGAAGCCTGCAGACACCATAGACCACTATTTATTTTGTATCCTTACCCATAATATCTTGGCTCCAAATTTCAGTCCCTAAGCTACCTAAATTGTTCTGCTAACCAAGTTAAATCCCAGAGCTTAGAGCAGTTACAGGAAAGGTTTCCTACATCTCATGCTGGTGCTGTAATTGAAATTAAAGTAAATGATTCACACAGTGCACATTAATGTTGGCACGGCTCCTTCTGCCTTCTTCCCAAATGACATTATGAGTTATGCCAAACTAAACTCATTTCCATTTTTGATATGGTTAACGAGTGGTAGATAAGGAGAATGCCATTGACAGAGTATAACTTGATTTCAGGCAGACATTTAGGGAGAACAATGACTCTCAGGCTTTTCTTTTGGACAAGGAAGATAAATGTTAACTAGGTAATATAAAAATATTTAAATAAAAATTGCTACAGCTCAATTCACTAATTGATAAGAATCGGAAAGAAGAATTCTGTTTTTAGTTGCTTTCATCAACATTTCCTCTTTGACCAGCCTTTATCAATAGTACCATCAATCGGGCCACAGAATCTATATCTTCATTTATATCTTCATGCTAGTTTAATTTTTAGAGGGCAGAAAAATACCTTAGATAGATTAGATGAGGATCTAATACATGTATCAGGTAAAATAACTACATTGTGAAAGAGTCTTAGTGAAAATAGTCAACATCCACAAATCAGTGAAGATTTAAGTACATTATGACTCAACAGAGAGAAGGCTATATGCCACCATTAAAGCGTGTTTTTGAAGATCAATGCCATGCCATTTTTTGAAAGAAAGATAAAACCATCTATATATGTTTTGCGCATGCACAGACATACATGTCTGTGTGCATGTATGTATGTGTGATGTAGAGAAAAAACAGGTAGTATATGTGGGAATATACTACCATTTTAAATGCTGTCTCCAAGTGATGAGATTATTTTAACTTTGACTTTTCAATACTTTTTAGAATTTAGGCAATAAATAGTACTATCTGTCCAATCATACCTTTTTTTAAAAGACATGAGTTTTAGATAAATAACCTGATTAAAACCAGCTAGTAAGATTAAGCAAAGATGAATGCAAAGCCAAGCCCTGCATTTTTATTCTGATATCCAGGTCCTGGGCTTGAGATAAAAGAGACCCTTTGCCTAAAAAAAGATTTGGTACTTTAACAGGCTCTAGGCACAAAAGAAACCAACATAGAGACACAACCATTAAAGGAACTAAGAGATACTTAGTCCTAGAGCTAAAAGCCTTTAAATGAATTCCAGTGTCAATTTGCTTCACTCATAGGCTACAAATTCCTTACTCATAACAGAATCCTGTTTTTCCTGCCTGCCGTCTAGGATTCTGTCATGTCACCAGCTGCTTTAGAGTCCTCCCTGCTGGCACCACAAACCTGCCCCTGTCACACAACCCACCTGGACATGGAACCCCACTCATTCACTTGGGTGCTTATTTTCTAGGTGTGATCCATTCAGAACCCTAGTACCCTATGGCTCCAAACGATGGGCTCCCAATGTGCTCATGAGTGCACCCCACAGTTTTTTTTCCTGAGGTCACAAAGTGAGAATGAGTTATTCTGAACTTAGAACCTTGTGAAATCAGAACTACTGCTCTGTGCCTACAATCCTCACTGCCATTTTATGAAAGTGTCCAATCTCGTATTTGGCATGGAGAGTTGGTATCTGTCTGGAAAGAACACCCTATTTGTACTGTTACCAGATATTTATGTGTCCCTTTCTTTCTTTACAACATTATTCATTGGTAAAACCTTACAATTTTCCCCCCAAACAAAAGATATCCCTGGAAATAACATATTAATTGAAACTATTGTTGAAAATAACATATTAATTAACAGTTGAAAATAATCAACCTTTCTTTTGAAAAGAGGGAGTCATAATATTTAATTTTTTGCTGAGATATTTTTAATGAGATATTAAATTACATATAATCAAGGGGTAACCTACTGTTTTTAAAGGACTTAAAGGCTCCAATATGAGGAATGAAATACAGGATTCTCTGCAGGTATTTCTACAGCCTGCTTACCCTCCAAACTCAGTACCTTATTTCAACATTTCTTTCCTGCTCCTAACTAGAAAAGATTCTGGAGAAATTGACAAAGGTAGGATTGGTGAGGCATTGAGGGTCAGATATAATTAAGATTTAATTTTCATAAGACACCTCAAGTAAATTATCTCAGGTAGGTGGACCTAAATGTCAGAAGATCACTGACTATCAGAATGCCGCTCAACAATACATCATTGGATCTCGTAAAAATGGGTGACAGAAATATCTTGAATAGTCTGTTTTAGTTTTCCTTTTTTCTTTTCTATCCACAGTTTCTTGAAAAATCACGTACAGGACTATATTTTAATCAAGAGTAGAATGCTTAGGACAGAGTATTGAGAAGAGCTTCTAGTAAACAGTGATATTGAACTGGTAATCAGTCAGGCTCTCCTTCTAACTCATCCAAATGACAATCTGTGTTTTGGAAGTAAACATGGGACAGTAAAGAGAAAAGAATCTAGGGACAAAGAGAGACAGAATATCGATAAACATATAGAGAGATTATAGAATGAAGAAGTCCTGCCATTCAGACATGAAGTTTTGAAATGTTCCTCTTCCAATCTCAACAGCACCATTTAAAAAAAATAGTTATACTCAAACTTTTGCCTTGTTCAAATTTATATCTCTTCATATCTGTTGAGGTTCCCAAGCTCAACAGTACCCAGCAAAGGAGTAAGATGGTGCATTACATGTGCACATGGATTGTGTGCTAACTAGTAAGTCTTCTGGAATTGAAAACATGAGGCCCAAAAGAATTGACTGACACAAAAATTGCAAAAAGCAAATTGCTGACCAGAAGTACCATGCTTAAGTCATCCCAGGAGAGTTAGGGTTGAATTCCACTATGCTAGGATAGTTCACATTTTCCTTTTTTCACTGACTCTGCTCAGCAAAATTGACTATTTTTCTTCTCATTTTCTTAAATTTGATCTCAACCAACCTGATGGTTCTGGAGAAGAAAAGGGGGAAAAAAAATGTGGTCTGGTAAATTATTTGTACCTGCTTGTGAGACTGCCAAGGTATGGTGTATTATTTATTACAATGTATAAATATTTATTAAGTGTACAGCCTATCTTTTCTCCAAAGAGGAAAAACACCAACAAACATACAAAACTCTAAACTCTTTTCTGACCACTACCAAAATGAAAATTCCAATCAGATTCCAGCATGAAGAAGCAAAGCAGTGATTTGAATGCTGCACACTTTAGACAAGCTCCCCTTTCCATTCTACCCAGGGTGACACTCATTTAATTTCTGGTTCTGGGAATGGTCAGGATAGCAGTGTCTCTATATGACCCAAGGGAAACATCCAGGGGAACTCTGAATGGAAGGATATTTAAGAACTTATAGATCACCAGCTTTTCAGAAGTGCAGCTCTTAATAACCTTTGTGGTAATGACAGAAATGACAAATATATGATACATATTGGTTATAAAGTCACCTCAAAATTGTGACTTTGAGATGCTCTTGAAGCAATGTCACACTTTTGCATTAAGTCCCTGTGAAAGAATTCTAATAATTTTGGTTGACAAATTAAATATTAAAACATGTAAATAATTTTTCTGAAGTCATTTCCGGTCATATCATTGCCTGTGATTTTATTTTATTCCTCATGGATTCTGGAATAGGTTAAACTTTTTCTTTTTAAAGTTCCTGGGTCCTTGAACTTGTAGCTCTAGTGCCCTTCTGTAAGAAGGGGTCAAACAGACACACACAGAAACACACGTAACACACAGATACACACTCTTCCTTAAAGACACTACACTTGATACTGTGCTAGATGAGAATGCTGGAGTAGATTCTACAGATTAAATGCGGGCTGGTGTCTGTAAAATTGGATACAACTAGAGAATGCCATCCTAACCAAAGCCAGACTGAAGCTCCATGAGGGTACAGCCCTGGCCTGTTTATATTTATTTATTTACTTATTATTATTATTAAATCATAGCTGTGTACATTTATGCAATCATGGGGCACCATACACTGGTTTTATAGACCTTTTGACACATTTTAATCACACTGGTTAACATAGCTTTCCTGGCATTTTCTTAGTTATTGTGTTAAGACATTTATATTCTACATTTGCTAAGTTTTACATGTACCCTTGTAAGATGCGCCATAGGTGTGGTCCCACCCATTACCCTCCCTCCACGGTCTGTTTATTTTCATGCCACCCCTCTGCTGCCTGGCACTGGAGTAGACACAGGTGTAGTTGGGGAAGAAGTGACTGAATGACTGAACCAATGAACACACTAATGTAGAAGTAAGTGATTGCTTTGCTTAAAAAGCAGTGGTAATTTGGAAAATCTTTCTGATACTAAACGATGAAGAAAAGATTCCCAAGTTACATGTGTTTCAAAATTTCAAAATGACTTAGTTTTTCTTACTGAGGCGATTCTACTCTGGCTATGATAGTGCAACTGGAAAACACAGTGTGCACAAAGTAATGATAATTCAAATCTGAGAAATAAATAGTGCCAGTATCTTGGTATCTTCCTCCAGATTTAATTCTGCAAGTCTGTGAACATTTCGAAAAGGTTTATTTTAACATGCACACTAATTTTTAGAACTTGTTTTGGCCAGGTAAAATGTATTATGGGCAACTTACTACATTCATAAATTTATCATCTATAGATATCTTTTAAGGGTGGTGTGTCAGTGAATCTATGTTACCATCTTAATTTTTAAATAATTTTTAAATCAGCTTTATTTCTTTTTTCCTCTTATTTCTAACAATCACTTATCCTTTGGCAAACACTCTAGTAGGAGAATCATTCCACTCCACATTTAACTAAGATTTAGGGTGGATTAAAGAAGTGACCCCCTAGACCCTTCCCCCTTGCTCAGTGGAAGAAAACATTGCTCACATCTGTTGCTCTGACTTGGAAATTTCATGTAGTTCTTGAGCTTCAAAGTAGCTATAGAGGAGGCTATGGTCTTCATTTTCCTTAAACTGTCTGTCAAAGAGAAAAATGTCATTTGTTTTAGTTTAATAAAATGTAAAATGGCTATAAAATGTAATGTATAATATACATCATTAACTAGTGTTTTAATTGTCTTCTCTTAAAATATTTATTCAATGGTTACACATAAAATATATTTTTCCATAATAGTCGGTCTCCTTGGGAATATATGAAACAGCATGTTCAAAGACAGGATATATTTTATATGTGCATAACTATTTTTGTAAAGAAAACCTCCTTGTAAATTGCGATATCATTAATTGCAATAATTACAACAAAAATAACATTATGTATATGTTGTCTTTCATGCAAAAGCCATAATTATAACCAAAGGGGGAAAAAATCTTTACATTAAGTTAAAATTCAGTAAACCAATTTGATTTTGCATAAAATCTCTCACTCTTTTTACAGTGCCCTTTTTTCACAAAAGGAAATATGATTTTAATCATAGCAGCTATCTTGCAAGTAAATATTTTGCAAAAATAAAGCAAATACGGTGAATTCCCTATTCTACTTGATTACAAAGCTTATTTAACTCAAATAGTCTTGCAAACAGTCATTCACCCTTTGGTCCTGGAAAAGTAATGATTTATGCCAAGCACAAGGTAGAAAATATACTTAATTTATTCATTGCACAACCTATACACCACCTCAGGGTGGGGTGGGGAAGAAGGCTGGAAAAACATTGTGAGCTAATAAATTATTTCTCCTTGTTTGGAAGCCTGTCACTATGGTATACTGCTAGTAAAGCTTACAAATGACTCTTATTCTGAAGATGCTGATAAAAATATACAAAAAAAGGGAAAACATTGGGCTGTATGATTAAGCTCTGCCTATGTTTCTTTACAAAATTTCAATAGGAAAATGGATAATTAATTAGGCTTTCACCAGAAAATCATGGACAATAAACCACCATAAAAATAATCTAAAATTTCTGTGATTTCTTTTTCTTTCCCTCATATGTGAATATTTGTTTTGCTGATTTCTGGACTGTCTTCATGTGAGTATTCTCTGCAAATGTCAGCATTTGAATAAACTTCCCAGATCTTACTCCTAGACAGACATCTACACGGTTGACATAATCCAGATAATTCATGCAAAAATACGCAAATAAAAAAAACCCCTCTTTTTATTTCCTTTGTAACACCCTTATTTCTTTTTCCTTGACCTGAATTACCCTCATATTAGCTCTCTGTAGAGTACCAATTCAAAAATAAATATTGACCCAACACTTTATTTTGTGTTGTGTAGACTTGGCAATGTACAGCCAATAAAAGCTACATTAGAGCATCTGAACACACAATTTAACCCTGAAAATTTGCATTTATAATTGATGGTTATGTTTAGCTGATTAACAGTATAGAGAAACACTCCGAAGATTACCAGCAAATTCCACTTATTTTGTAAAATAAACCCCAAGTAAGACACTGGTTGAATTTCAATCTACCCACAATAAACTGGATTATAAAGAATTTCATGTGTAGACTCCTAATTTAATTTTTCTAAAATAAGATATGCACCATGAAACAAAAAGTTAAAGAAATAAACTCAGCAAGCATGACATAGTGAAAAGATTATTTGTTCATATTTAAATAGCTCGAGTGCTGTTGCTGAGTGCCTTGAAGCTCTCTAAAACAAGTAATTTCACATTACATGCATTTAAGCTAAAGAAAAATAAAATAGACCTAAGAATGTTGACATTGAATGAATCTCAAAATATTAAAATGAAAAAAAAATTCACATTAAACCATGAAAGATTAAAAAAAACAAAAGGGGAAATATTTTCCCTGAAATTTTGTGTCAACTTACGATTTACAAAAAATTGACTCTCCCTTCCTTATACAAGCCTGCCTGCAACACGATTTGGTGAATTATAAAAATAAATAATTTCATATTTATGATGTATTTTATTTTAATTTTTAATAAAAACAAAAATTTTAAATCAGTTCCCTTTACTATTACCAAAAGCTTCAAATTTTATCATTGAGGTATTATTGGGAAGGAAGAAAAAAATACCATTCTACCATTCCCCTCCCTTGAAGAAACATGTCGTTTGATCGAAAGTGATGGCAGGAACGTTTGTTGTTGATCACTTTGTGAATTATCATAGATTTTAAGGGAACATATAAGAAAAGAACATCTACTTACAGAGGAAGCAGTGTGATGCTAAGAATGGGTGTGGATCACAATCATATCACTGAGGCCTTATCTAGACCTCCTGGAAGCCACATCTAGTGTTTTTAATGCACTCACTCATAATCCACATACTGAGCTTATCAGAAGTACAAATTCTGTGAAGAATGCTCTGGATGTTGGGAAGATCACTATAAATTTTATTTCTTTATAGCTCTCCTTCCTCCCAGAAAGAATTTCAGAAGGATTAAAGACATATAGAACATAGCCATTATGGAAAATATTAAAGAGCTTCTTAAGAAAGTTAAAAAATAATCCCTCTTCTTGATATATACCCCAAAGAAATGAAATGAACACCTAGTAGAGATATCTGCAATCTTGTGTTCTTTGCAGCATTACTCACAAAAGCCAAGATATGAAAGTGTCTATCACCAGACAAATAACAGACCTCCTATATAGATATATGTATATATATATGTATATATATATGAAATATTATTCAGCCTTCTAAAAGGTGATACAGAAATGTGCCACAACATAGATGAAACTAGAGGACATTTTGCTAGGTGAAATAAACCAGACACGGAAAGACAAATATTGCATGATCTCACTTATATGTGGAATCTTTAAGAAAAACAATGAAATATCCATAGATAGAGAATAAAATGATGATTGCAAGGGAGAGGAGCTGAGATGTGTGGTCAAAGAGTATATAGTAGCAGATACGTAGGATAAACAAGTCTAGAGATCTAACATAAAATATGAGGACCATATTTAGTAAGTGTGTATTGTATTCAGGGTTTTTGCTGAATGAGTAATTATAGCTGCTCTTGCCACAGGGGGAAAAATGGATACTGTTTGGGATTGACATATTAATTTGCTTCACTATAACAATCATCGTACATATGTGTGTATACATATTGCACAAAACATTGTGCACCTTATATATAAATACTAACATTTATTAAAACATAACAAAAAAGTCCCTTGTAATATAATCATTCATGTATTTTCCTCAACTTTATTGATATAATATTCCACTCATTTAAAAAAAAAAAAAGCTGAGGGTTAGAATTTTTGGTCTTGATCTACTAGAGAGATGGGTCTCCTTGGAGGTGGCCGATGGGTTCTGACGCTCTTAAAAGGCAAGCAGCGGTACTGGGTGCAGCTGAGGCAAAGCTGTAACAGTGGTGATGGATGAAGCTCCCTGCTTGGCCGCGCCCTTGCGTGTGACTGCAGCGACGCTTAACCAATAGCAGCCTGGCTTCACTCAACCATGCTCCATCGCTTAGAGACTCTCAGAGAATTTGTCCACAACACCCATCACAGTAGACAATCAAGAGCTCTTACTGACTCAAAGCGACCTATTTTAAATTGAACAATGGTGCAATTAATAGAAGGTCACTCTAATGGTTAGCAAAAATCACGCAGATTATTTTATTATTATCTTTGGCTGGTGTTTTTGTTTCTTCTTTGAAAGAGAAAACATAATTGGCCTGAAAGAGAGAGACAAATTAAACATTTGAACGCGTCCCTGTTATAACCTGCATGCCTTTTGGAAAATACAAACTCACATCGCAAAGAGCATGTCTCTGAGTCATGTTAAAAGGAATTATTTTTGCTTTAGGATAGGTGAACATCAGGAAAGTGGAGGGATAACATATCACATGTAACCATTAGGTATTATTTCACAATTAGTAAAAAAAAAAAAAAGTGTGGAGAGCAGGTGAAATGCCCTCAGGATGTCTTGCATATATTTACTTATTTTAACAGTCTGAGCCAAAATAAACGCAGACATTTCTCTCCACGGTGAACTCGACCTACCCCTCTAGGATTCCAGGGACATTCTAAATGAGTGCTTGGATTTACGCACAGCCACAGGGATAGGGATCACCTTCTGAAATGACTCCCTTTGAGTTCCAGAAAAAAAAAAAAAAAAAAGCATGAATTTCCTATAACCTTTCAGATCTATCCACAGGTCTTCCTTGCTTCGCATTGGCCCCGCTCTAACTTTCTTCTTTCGTATTTTCAATATTGCGTTTCACCTCCACTCGTTTCCCTCACTCCTATATTCACGTATGTGCCTTAGTGTCAAGAAGGTTTCCCTATTTATACAACGAGGCATTTCTTCCTGTTTGTTTCTTTTGTTTTCTCTAGTGCGCACTAATGAGACATTTCTTTTGTCTAAAACAAATGCAAAATCACAATAAAGGACTGAAGGTGATTGGAATGGATTCTGTGAGATTCTATGATCCATTCCTGATCCCCACCCAGTCCTGGTCTCAGTCGCTCTCCGCCTCTCCCCAGGCCTAGCCTTATTTGTCAGTTTCCTGTCTTGAGATTTTGCGCCTACAGGGCAGCTGTGATGTACTGTTCCGTCACTCTGCGTGGCTCAGCATGATGTGGGTGCTTAGAGAAATGTGAAACACAATACCAATAATAATTGCATGCAGTGCATTCAGGAAATGTTCATTAAATAACAGTTACGTAGTGACCATATTTGTGCCTTCCCAAGAGTATAGATGAGTATGTGCGCACACATGTGAGCATGGACTCAAATACTCACAAAACACATGCAATTAAAGGCAAATGCATGAACCTTTTTCCTTTGTTTCTACATTTTTTTTTAAGGAAACATCCCTTACATATTATCAACATGTTGTATGCTTCAGTTGTATGTCTAGCTTTGTGTAGACAGTGTAAGAGAATGATTTAGCTGGGAAGAGACCTAGCTTCATTAATACTGGTAAAAATAATTTGATCTTGATATTTTATTTTTAGTTTACCAGATTTAATTAATATAAAAGTAAGCATGTTATCATAAAAATCACTTACTCATTAGTGAACAATGGTGAACTATAAAATGTTTTATGATATTTCATTTTTCTTTTTCTTATATAATTCCTTAAGTGTATCTCATGAGGTAAGGCACAAACATGGCTCTTTAAAACTATCTTATAGATAGTAAAGTGAGATCATAACCAATCAGTGGTGACCTGGTACATGACTTGATATTATAAAATATAGCCAGTTTATAAAACCCGAAATACATTGGTTAGGCCTTTAATGATTTTGGAAGCAAAACCATACAGCTGGCATCGCTCACCTTCTTTGTAGAACCAGTGTTTTAAAAGTGATCTAAGATAAACTATTATTATTATTTTATTTATTTATTTCTTTATTTATTTATTTATTTATTTTTTGCTGTTTTTGGCTGGGGCTGGGTTTGAACCCTCCGCCTCCGGCATATGGAGTCGGCACCCTACTCCTTTGAGCCACAGGCACCACCCTTTAAGATAGATTTTGAGATTTTGAGATTTCTTTCTGCCCCTAAAATAGTGCAAAGAAATTTGGGGCATTTATTTTTTGTTGTTGTTTTTATCCCTAAAAGGTAGCCCTGCCCTACTTCCACCTGCACATAACTCTTCACGTTTTATTATCACATTCAGAACAAAGGCTGCTGCACATGAAGTTTCAATTGCTCCAAAGAAAATCCATCTGATGTTATGTGGTTCTGCACTAAACAAACCCTAATTTTGTCTGAAAAGGAAATTAAATCCAAGCAAGAATTCAGAAAGAAAAATAAAGAAACTAGGCTTTCTCTTGAGTCCTCCAGAGACAGAATATAGGACATGGAGAATTGTATAAAGCTTAGGGCACTAAATTTGGTTCTATCTTTATAAAAATGTTTAGTGAGGACTTACTTTGCAGAAGACATGATTCTGAGCATTCTATGTGAATTATTTCACTTAATTATCACAACAAACCTACAAGGTAGGTGTTATGTGTCCCGGTGTTACAATGGATGAAAGGATTTAAGGCTTAGAGAAGTTATATATTTTTCCCATCACAGCAATTAAGTAGTGGCACAAACATTTAGACTCAGGCAAATAGAAATTCATCTACATTTCACTCTTTCAAGTGACTGATCTTTTTTTTCTTAACAATTTAGTCAATAGGAAGAATGTAATATATATGAATATTAAAGACAAATTAATATTTCAAAATTTTAAATGATTATTGAATATTTGGCAGCAAGATATGTAGTCTTTTTCTGTTTTGTAGTAGATGTCTGGCTAATAAGTCTGGGATAGGGTAAAATAAGAAATTTTAAATCTCTTCTTTAGCTTTTTTAGCAGTTTTGTTATCATAGTTTGAAGAATGGACTATTCACATTTACCTGAAGTTGAAATACATTTTTCTTAGTAAAGTATCTCAACAAGGGAAAAATAAATATCCTTTATACTCCACGCTAATATGAAATCAATATATAAACAATCACATGCTCATAAGAAAATAAAACACTAATATAGTCCAGTTCAGAGGTAGAGGGAAGTGGGGTGGGGGAGGATGTGTGGCAGAAGGAGGGAGGGCGTGTGGCGGGATCTCACCTGATGTGCACATCGTGAGGGTATAACACCCCCCCTGGGTAAGGGGCTCTTCTACAAATGGAACTTTACCCTGGAAGTGAGAACACTGTAACCTAAAAATTGTACCCTCATATTAATTTGAAAAAATAAAAAATACATTAAGAAAAAAGAAATGATGGACTAAATGAGAAGAATAATGGATCAATTGATTGGTAGTCCTGTCTTTCATTAATTATGAATTTATGAAAAAAGTTAAAGTTTACAATACTTTGTTTCAATTTTTCATACACTAACTACAGCTTTAGTTTTCTTCTATTTTTATTTTTTTTTTTAATTTAAGGATCATAGCCAGCAAGCATTCTGCTTTGCTTTCCTTTTCATTGCTTTGCTGGATGAAAATGAAGAGTGTAATTAGAAAGATATTATGAGCATACAGTAGGGTAATATCATTCAAGACAAATCATAGCTAGGCTGTAGGTGGCAGCTTCTTTTCGTTCTTCCTTCTACCAATGTAAGAACTGTTGCACTTCCCTACCGGGAGACCCTGAATTGTGGAAATGACGTCAGTTCCACTATAGTTTGAGCACATAAGAGGAAAAAAAAAAAGAACAGGTGAAATGTATCTTAAAAGAGTTTGAAAAAACATTAACCTTGACAAAATATGACTTGCTTCTCAGAATTTAAAACACCTCAATCCACATTTGTCATCCACACTCTTCCTTAGAATTTTTTTGCATCCTTCTTTGTCTTGCTGTATTTTAAGTTAGTGAGACTGTCCCACAATGCATTCAAAATCATGCACAAAATAACCAGATAAGTAGGATCATAACAAAACCCAGGACAAAACATGAAATGAAAACATGTCCTGTGAGTGAGCGAGGGTTGCAACTGAAGTGTCGTATTTGTTTTGCTTGACAGCTGAGAAGGCAGTCCTTGTTGGTCAAGGATTTTTCTTTCATTTCCTTGGCCTCAATCTTAGACTTACTGAAAGTTCGTGTCCCACAAGTTAGTTTGGAACTTGGAGATCATTTTTATTCCAAGGGAAGACAAACACAAGGAATAAAAATTGGGTTCTGTGGATAAGGCAAAGCCTTTATTATAACTGAAGGTTAATATTAATGACACACTCTTGTGTCCAAGGATATGCAAAATTTACAGCCGCTTTGGAAGATAGTTTGGCAATTTCTTACAAATATAAACATAGTATTTCAGTAGGATCCAGCAATCAAGTTCCTAGGTATTTATCCAACTTATGAGAAAATATGTCCACCCAAAAGCCTGCACATAAATTAATCACTCCAAACTTGAAGCTACTGATATTTTCTTCCATAGGTGAGTGAGTAAAGGAACCATGGTATATACGTACAGTGGAAGATTTGTTATTTAGCATCAAGGGAAATGGACCTTCCAGCCTTAAAAAGATGTGAAAAAATCTTAAATATATATTAGTATGTGACAGAGACTAATTTGTAAATATTATTTATTGTATGATTCCAGCCATAAATCATTTTGTAGACAACAATCTCACTGACAGTGATGGTGCTAAATGGTGCTAACCTAAGTAACTTTGAACATGAGTGGAATTTGTAAGATTAAAGGGAGCTATACGTGGGCATTGTACTTTAGATGATAAAGTGGTTTACCCAAGGGATGACAATTTGATGCCACTTTATGCATCCACTGGAATCAAGCAAGTGAATGGACAATTGTGGAAACTCTGGTTCTCAATGTTGGAGTGAGATGATTCAGATATCAAGGGAGTGATCCACCTTGCCTATTTCCATCTCATACCCAATCCCACCTTGTCAAAGGCAAACTACTCTAAGATATTCCTATCCTTTGTGGGCATTTTAAAAAATTAGTCTTACTGACAGCAATGGTGCTAAATGGTGCTAACCTAAGTAACCTTGAGCGTGAGTGGAATTTGTAAGATTAAAGGGAGCTATATCGGGCATTGTATTCTAGTTGATAAAGTTCAAAATTTTAATTTATAAATTCTTTAAACATTCTGCTTTATTATAATCATTATTTTGATGTAATAAAATATTAATACATAATGAGTTTAATACTAGTAGCCATCATTGTCTAAGTACTTAGTAAATATTATCTCATGTTGTCTTGTAACAACCCTATAAAGAAAGTAATATTTTGATTCTCAAGATGATAATATGGAGGATTAGCAGTAATAAATAATCTGGCCATGGTGTCATGATGATGTAGTCATTCTGTAAGTTGACAACTATTTTTGGACACCACCTTGTACCAATCTTTGTGTTGATATTAAGTGTATGGGGATGAGCACATTTTCAGGGACTATGGTCTCAGGGAAACCTATGGTCTGCTGTGAAAGACAGGTGGTATACAAGGAAACACTAATGTGTAATTAAAATGTCAATTTATAGCCTGGCGCGATGTCTCATACCTGTAATCCCAGCATTTGGGAAGCTGAAGAGGGTGGATTGCCTGAGCTCACGAGTTTGAGACCAGCCTGAACAAGAATGATACCCGGATCTAAAAAATAGCCAGATGTTGTGGCAGGCGCCTATAATCCCAGCTTCTTGGGAGGCTGATGCAAGAGGATCACTTAAGCCCAGGAGTTTGAGGTTGCTGTGAGCTAAGATGCCACAGCACTCTACCGAGAGTGACCAGGTGAGACTCTGTCTCAAAAAAAAAAAAAAAAAAAAAAAGTCAGTTTATGAACAAAATGAACCAACTTTTGGTCTAGTGAAGTGAGAGGACTATCTTCTCTAAGGAAGTTATATGTAAATGGGGGTGCAAAGGATATGAACCTCCCAGAGGTCTTGAGAAAGAAGGCAGATGTGAAAATATTTTTCCTGGAAGAGGAAACAGACTATGGGAAGATGCCAAGGCAGGAACACTCTTGCTATTCTAGAAATTAATAGTAATTAGAACCCAGAAGCACAGATATATTATCATAAGATTATCACACTGCATACTTCCATCTTGCACTCAAATCAGAACACTACAGAGTCTCCATTTAAAACACTTCCTAAATATAAAATATGTTTACTGTAGAAAATCAACAAAAGTCAGAAAAGCATCATAAGAGAGCAAAAATAATCAATAATTCCATTATACACATAGAAAAAACAAACATTTTAGTTTCCAGTCCTTTAGTAATTTTTCTCTATCCATATATGCCTTTTGTTTTTAAAGAACTGAGACTAAATTGTATGCTTTTAAAAAATCAGCCTTTTAGGCTCACCGATTTATTGTAAAAATTTCCCATGTATTGTACAAATATTGTGCTATGACATTGTTTAAATGGCTACCACTTGCAAGCCAACTTGTAAGTATGTCATGCTTTTAAAAATACCTGATAGCTGCTAATGTATGTGATTTTCTTAATTTAAATTATTGAAATTAATTCCAGGTGAATATTCATAAATGATATTTTGTTTGTATTTCTAATAATTTTCATAGGATAAATTCTTAAAAGTGGAAGTACTCTGTCAAGCAGAATAAATATTTTTATTTATTTAAATAAAGAATTTATTTAAATTGCTGACGTGTATTGCTGAATTGTCCTACGAAAGACCTTTTAAATTTATATTCACATCAGAACTGCTGAGAGACCTGTGACCTTACACCCTTGGCAACCTGGAAAGTTTTGTTTGCTTTATTTGTTTTTCATTTTGATATGCAAAATCTAGATATTGAAGCTTTTTTTGCATCCCTATGGACTTTTGACTTCTTCATTTATGTATTGTTAACTCATGTTCTTTGCCCATATTCCTATAGGAAATAAATAAATCAATTATTCTAGTTGCAGTGATTGAGTAATCCTTTTTGTCTATATTAAAGTTCAACTAAACTGAATCTATGCATTTAACCTGTTTCTGAATTATCTCAAGCATTTTCAAGATCTTTGTTCTACTTTCTCTGCTACAACACTGTTTAATGTATTATAGCTTTATGATATAGTTTCATAGCTGATAATGCTAGACTTATATCCTGATGCTTCAGCTTTAATTTTTATTACATTTTTTCCTAAATGTATTCTTAAAATAAATTTTATAATTCCTAATCTTAAAATAATCTGGTATTATTTTTATTTTTGTTGTTTTATTATATTTAATTATATTTATAAATTCACTTGAAATAATTGATAGTATTTTTAAGTTCAATTTTGCATAACAGGAAATACAGTACATGTCTCCCTTTTTTCAATTTCTCTTGATGTCCTGCCATTGTTTTTGGTGTTATTCTTACAGGATTTATATATTTCATATTAAATATATTTCCATATGAATATGATTTTCCATTCCCCCAATACTAAATTTCTCATTGCTATATTCTATTAGTCAGTTTTTTGTGTTTGACTATTTAGTATCATCTCTGCTTCATTAAAAATATTAATTGATTTTATTATTTCCACTTGATTAACTTAAGTAATATCTATATTAAATATAGCTATTTAATAAATTTCATTTGTCTCTTTTAATATCTACAACTCTTTTTTACTTTTATTACACTATTACATGGGCTACAGCTTATGCCTAAAGTTCAAATAACAATAGTTGGCATCCATCCCTTGTTTCTTTCTTAGGCAACAACAAGACTTGAGATGTAACCTGAGTTTATTTTGTGCCTGGAACTGTTCTGAGCACCTTTCTTTGTATCTTAAAACTACTTAATATATTAAGAACTACTTTCCTTTTCTTTTTCTTTTTTCTTTCTTTTTTTCTTTTCTTCTTTTTTTTTTTTTTTTTTTTTTCTTTTGTAATATCAGAAACAGTGAAGGCACAGAGAAGTCCAGTAAATTGCCCAAGGACACACAGAGTTAGCGGCAGAGTTAGAGATTTGAATCCAGAAAGTCTATTCGAGGACCCAGATCCTTCGTACCTTGTCTTCCAGGCAATAATTAAAAGGCTGATGTGAGCAATGGGAAGGAGTTGTGGCGGAGGAACAGAGTAGGGGAAAAAAATAAAAGCATACTTTGTGTCTATAAATCCAGTATTTCTTTTATACATTGTTATCTGTTGTAGAGCTCTATTCTCCAGGAATGCAAATTCTTTATGAAGGTCATTTTAATATTACAATGCACAGAAAAAAGTAGAAGATATTTTTCTTTTACTCCCTGAATTCTAATTTAAAATAGTCAGGGATTTTGAGCCCCTGGAAACTATTTTAGCTTGAAACACACCAACTGGGGCCACAGGTAGAAACTAAGAAGCAGAGAAGACAAAAGTTCCAAACAGGTTACACCAAACTTCTGCCAAGGCCTGCAGAACCTTCCAATCCCTTCCATCAACACCCCCCGGTACCTGATGCAGGAATGACTGGATTTCTCACAAAGGGCCGATGGAAAGAACTGAGTGAATAATGATGATGATTAATTATGCACAATGACTCATTTAACTCTATATCCAGGATCATGAAATCTGGGTCCTTTTAAGGGGAATGTGATGTGCAAAAATTACATAGTCTCCATGAAGTCCAGGAATGATTCCTACTATCTGATTTAGCATAAAAAGTCAGCACGAGTAAAATTATTTGCAACACAGGACCAAGGGAGAAAAAAACTAGGTCTGAATACACAACGAAAAAGTACTGGTTTAACTTCATGTTTTTGGCTTGCCATGTATCAATATACTCTACATAATGAAAGAGAAAAAAAAAGAGAGAGAGAGAGAGAGAGAGAATGTAAAGAGGATTATATTGAGGGAGATGTGGAAAGAAAAAAGAGAAGCCCCTTTACTCCTTCTGGTACAGGGAAAACAAAACAAAACAAAACAAAACTTCGAAGCTGGCCGCCATCACTCTATCAATGGGAGATACACATATACTATTAATGATTAACTTCGGTTGTAATTGCACTGAGAATCCAAGCCAGCCTTTCATATCATGTCCCCAAAGTCCTGACTGGAGGATTTTATAAATCTTTCCCCGGTGCCGTTCTTTACTGCCCTTATTCCAATAAGCACGCTGAAAAGCATGGTCGCTAAATACTGATTTGCCCATTCAGTAATTCTTAGAGCTGTCCAGGCCTTTGAGACAGTTATCCCCTCCCAGCTTGAGAATGAGGCCCTCTGGAAGAGGCAGGGTGGGAGACTGGCTTATTAGACAGGAACTGACAGTCATAGAAAGAAGGGCATGGCGGACCCCTCAGAAACTCATGTGGACCATTGTGGGAGGATTAGCAAAGGAGAACACACTTCAGGAGGCCTGTGGGCATATCTCCGCAAAGAATAGAGAACAGGAAGGCAGAGGGAGGTGGGGTGGAAGGCAGTCTATACTTTAGTTATATATTTTATTAGTCCTGATTTGGCGTTCACAGTCTTTTCTCAATATTTTGCATCAATTTCCTTCCAATTCTTAAATATTTATCCCATTCAGGGCATTCTATACTCTATGATGGGTTGGCATGGGCAATGTTCAATCTGCAGTAATCTGTATGCATTTATATTGCGAGCTGCTCCCTAATTGGTTTTCATCCAAGTAATCCCACAGAGAATAAGGTTACATGCTGAAAAGGGCTGAGGTGAGAGAGTGGGTAAAAGGGGACTGGGAACTCTTTTCCTGGCCTGATTAGAATGCTGTGAGCATCTGCATGAAGGAGAGAAAGATGTCCAAATTTCCGAGGTTCTCCTAAGTCATGAATAAGCACACAGTACACCCCAGAGCACACCCAACAAGCCAGAGAGACAAAATAATTTGGGGGCAACTCCACCCATTTCTGGATAATGCAATGGCTGGCATAACAAAGATAGAATGTTAGGTGAAAAGGGGACATATGAAGGTAAGTAATTGAAAAAGTAATTAAAATTGAGAAAAATTAAGCATTTATCTTACTCTAGAAACCTATAATTTTGGAAGGAATGAGCTGCAGGCAAGCATTTTTCTTATATGTTTACATAGGAAGGCACCCAAGATTGTGACTCGGAATGCCACTTTTTATTATTGATTTTGTCTTCCATGGGTCCCCTGGATATTTCTATTCATCTTCAGCAACATGTCTCGTGTGACAGTGGTACATAGTGCCCGTATGTGTATTTTTCTGGGTACGGTTTGTCCCATTATAAATGGTAATAAAGCTATTGCAGGCCCATGAATAGGTTTCACTAATATGATTTAAAAATGAAAACATAGACACATTATTTTTAAGTTTTAAAATATATGATCAAAATCTACCTTTCTGAAAAAAATTAGAGACTTTGAATTATATAAATGTTGCATTTGCCTTTATTCATGGAAAATAATGTTCATTTTTCACTTACTGTCCTTAGCTGGGCTGATGCCTTGATTAGGATAATTTGTTTCGAGTGCACTACGGTATTGACAACAGATTGCATAAGGAGACTGGCACTTCTATATTTTCTATTATAAAATGAGAATACCATGCTTGGTCATCATGCTTGTTTTAAAAGTAATTATCGTTTTCCAAGTCCAATTCCCTCTCAGAAAAGGAATCCGGAATTAGTCTTTCTAAAACAGAAAAAAGAGACAGTGGTGTAATTGTTCTTCCTCCTGGGAAATATGCTTTTCCTTAACTACATAAAGCAACACAAAAACTTCTATAAATAATTACAGCAACATCATGCTATGCCAAGTAAATAAAAAAAAAAACACGCTGTATATTTAGAATTAAGGAACGTTAAAACAACATTTTTAAAAACACTGCATCAGACCACAAAATGAAACCATCCAAAAGACTCGTAGTGAAACAAGTAGGTATGACTCTATGGAATCTCACTGTGAATTATCTTATTCTTTTGCTTTTACATCAAGTGACTTACTTTATGATGGCTTAAATAGAAAAGTCATATTAAAAAAGTAAGACTATTTTTCCACCACGAATCTTATAGGCTCAAAGGCCATTTAACTTAGCTCAGTCACCTAGTTTATTTTGCATTAGAGGAACTTCTCATTTAATTTACCAGTCCATAATAGGTAACTTTTTCAATATGGAGCTAAAGGTCACTATTATATGTAAGGAAAATTAAGCCGATGTTCTTCGTTGCCTTACAGTTCTCCTAGTTCAACTACTCCAATAAATGAACATGTACAACAAGCCGAAGGGCTTTTTATTACAAATTTAATTCATTTCTCTAGACAACTGTGAAATTTGCCATTGACATTAGTCATTACCCCAAGGCGAACTAAAAGATGATCTCAGTTAATAAATGATCCTTAACAAGGAACGTTCCTATCTCCTGTGATATTGGCACAGGCACATTTTATTAATGCAGGGCTTGCTTCCTGCCAGAACACCAGCATTCATGACGATTTGGTGTGCTTGTTTCCTCTTCCTGCTCCTGATATTAATAATTATGCAACGGGATAATTAGCAACACAAAGAGACAGTCCTATGAGCTTGAAGCTAGATTTTCAGCACGTTAACCTTCTGGGAAATAAAGAACAGAAGCAAAGAGTCTAGCCAAATAACCAATGCAGGTTGATTTCACAGTGTGTAAAAGGCTAATTATCTGTGAAAAGTCTGACCTCAAGTAACAAAATTACAGAAATGTGCAGGCATTTTATTTTAAATAAAACTCAGAGACACTGCTTCCTATTCTAAAGAAGCCTGATTAGCAAATGTATGAAAAAAGAGGTTTGAAACTTAAACAAAAATAAGCTCCGAAGGAAATGATAGTATCTGGGAATAAATGTTAATGATCAACCCAGACACGTGAGAATATAGGGTAAAAAATAAACTTCCACTTCCTTTCCCTACCCCCAACACACAGCCTTTACAAGGAAAACACACACACATACACACACATACCCCCAGTGTGTGACAGAAGTAGGTTAAGTATATTTTGTTTACTGGAGACAGGCTACAATAAAAAGCAGAAAATATTACTACTTCTTTACAGATACCATATGTAATTCACTCTGATATAGGAATATTTATCCACTAGCAGTAATAACAAACCACAATTTTTGTCATGAAAAAAATAAATTGTATTTGCAAAAAGCAAACACATTACAGAGTGTGTAAAAATGCAATATTCCCATTTTCTAGTCAGAGTTCCAATTTATTGAAGTAACAGAGCAGAAAATGCACTGACAGCTGTTACATTTTATTGCGAATTAGTATATACGTTTTATATCCAGTGAGCAAATGCATGATACATTGTATTCCAGTAATTGCCACTGGCTTTCTAAATGGAAACCGAATGATCTTAGTGCAATTACACTCAGGAGAGTACATAGAACAACCTCCAGTTCTACTTTATAGCACTTTAACAATACTAATATTAAGTATATTCTCTTTTTTACAAGAAAAAAATAAACAGATTGACAAGATCAATCTGGATTTTACAAATCAAGAAAGTGGTGCTCACATGACATATGTGGTTTCTCATTTATCCTGGATGACCTTTTTTTTTTTTTTTTTAATTTAAGTGACATGTATCAGGATATTGTAGTTAGGAATGTTTGGGAAGGTTAAGCAAAATTTCTCTCCCTCACCCTCTCTTTCTTTGTTTATTATGTCCATGTTTTACTTTCTATGATGTCTCCTTTTCCATTCCTCCTCTTAGCAATAGAATAAAGGGATTTAAAGAGGTGAGAATGGGGGGCAGACAGATATTGGGATACCTTAGAAAATGAGCTATATGCTGAGTTTTCACTTTCCCTCCAATAGGCAAATCATCCTTGATTCCCTTCCTCATCCTTCCCCGATAGCCTCTCCTCCTAACATGCATGTGCATTAGCTAGAGTCCTACAGAGAGAGCCATTTGTTTTCATAAGGGTTAACTCTGATTTCATAGATCATCTTGCTAATATGTAAGACTATGGGTTAACAGGTAAGCACACTCCAACATTCTAACCAGCTTCCCAGTCAGTTCTAATTTATTAGAAACAAATTTCTTGCATACATTAAGAAGCCTATTTTCTTCTATTTTTGCAAACCTTTGTAATACACTTAAACCCTTCTTGGCACCCCACCCTCTAACAGCTTCTCCACCGTCAGTTTCTGTGGTGAAGCCTTCAATAAATCCGGCTGTCTCCTCCCCTCTAGTGGTTACCAGCCCGCCTTGCAGCGCGGGGAAAGCGGAAGTCTGCAGAGGACCTACACAGGGACATTTGTGCAATTCTTTTTGCTTAGAGAAAAGGGGGTGGGGGATAAACCAAGAAGTCTATTGATGCACAAAATAAAATATATTAACCATTTAAAACAAATGTTCGTGGAGACTACTACTTAATCAACACCAACATGCTGACAGATTTGCAATTTGAGCTAGTTATTAGTGATTGAATTAACAGCATGTCATAACTTGTATCTGGTTTAATAAAAGAAACTGACTAATGCAAAAAAAAAAAAAAAGTAAACAATATGTAGTAGGATTTTTTTCTCTCCCCTAGGCTTGAACTGAAATCCCATGTAGCTAGAACTGGAAAAAAGAGGGACCACTCCATGTATACCCAGCAAGGCTGTCCCAAGGCCACTCTGAACTCCCTTGCATAGGCCTCAATGCATGGTCAGTGCAGTGGACCCTCTGTAGAAACAGCACCAAAACCAATGCAGCAGCAGGAGAAATGACAAAACTGATGCCCTCTCTCACCCAGATGTCAGAAACATGTGTAATAAATAAAGCTGGTGCTAATGAGGCTCGTCCACCATTGCTACTCCCCCAAAATAAATGGAGCCTCTGCTGATTCCTACACTTTTATAGCTATTTCTAGCCCCAAAGATATTTAGAAACTTGTTTGAAAGAAAATGCATTGAGTTTAATACCAAAATTCAAAGCATATTCCCTTCTCGTTTCTCTTATAAATCTATATTCATCCTATGGGTTGATAAGCTGTACATGTAAGTTAAAGAATTCTTCTATATTCAATGTAACTTACAGGTAAACTTTACTATTCCAGAAGCGCTTCACTGTTTTATCATAAAAGAAAATTAAGAATTAATTCTGGATATTAATCATGCCTAAATGTACTGAAGCTTCTTCATGTATTATGAGGAAGGACTAACATGAACCATGCTCTACCTATAATTATTTGGATTTAGCATCCCACACTATTCATTGAATTCTTTGATAAAAGGAAGATATAAATATACATATGACTGATCTATCCTGAACACCTTGCTTTGTTTTTTTAAGTTTCTTTTCTTTAGTTTAATTTAATGTTTAAGTAAATGAAAAGGAGCTCACTCTTATCCATATTGAGGATCGTTATTGATTAAAGTGGATAGAATGGTTTTCGTTAAAGAATTTTTTATTTTTTAAATTAAAAAGGGGTATAGGTATTGATTACCACTAAATCGATAACATTAAGTTTTTTCAACAACATAACAATATGCAAATAAAATATAGAAATAAGGTAGAAGTCTCCCTCTCTAAGTTAATCATAACCCTAATATGAAATCTCTGCAGACATCTATAGACAGCTAACGAGGGGAAATCAGATACACTTATCTTCTTCTTCACTAGAAAGGGGTCCTGCAGGAGCGGATCTGATCTCAGTGGAGACTGAAATAAGGGAGTTCCTTGGGGATTGTATTAGATCTGAGTGAGCGCATGAAGTTGAAGCTGGGGGAAATAAAATAAATCAGTTATGGAAAGACGTGCACAATCTGTCACAATAGACTTTCTTCTTTTTCTTAAGTATAATCAATGAAAAAGCTGAGTGATGACAATTTATTTTTAACACATGTAGTAGAATAGTCATTTCCTCTTATCTTATTCTGGTTTTGGTTGGTTTCTCTCATATTACCCAAACCTAATGGCTCCTAAAGTCCTAGAGCACAGATCGGAAGACACTGGTCCAGGGAGATGTGTGACGTGTTTAAAGTACAGAACCCAGACCACACTCCAGGTTTCTATTGATATTTTCTTATACAAAAAAAAAAAATTAAGCCTCTGCAAGGCATTATATGAAGGTTATCTAAGTAAATTTTTTATTTCAGAATTTATTCAACACTCAATTAGCATCGTAGGCTAATATTCGTTGATATACAAATAGGAAGTCTAAACTGATTTTTAAGATTATCCTGAGCAAAGCAAGACAGCAAGGGGTTTCTGACATTTTGGAAACAACTATCCTAAACTTCAAGGAGGAAGAAATAACTGAATTGGTACGGCTTATCCACAGATTTGGATAAACCACCTTATTTCTTTCCCTTGTCATTAATCAGCAAAAGTTGGTTGTAAGTGACACTTTGCCTTATTAATTTTTAAGGGTGAAATATTTTATGTTAACTCACTCTTCCTCTCTTCCTCCATCTGTGCAATGAAATTATATTATTTCTATTGCTTACATTTTTCTGGCTCTAGTTTTGGTAACACCAGAGAAGAAAATTTCTAGGTATCAGAAAAACATACATTTTGGAAAATTAATGAACTGTCTTGATCACCTCTCTTTGCATCCTAAGTTTAAATTGTCTAATCTGAAGCAGTCTGGAAAATACCTCTCCTTTATGTTTCCTGGTAGTAGACTGAGTCTTTTACAGAAGCAACAATAGGGCCTCGACTTAGATTGGGAGTTTATCAGAAATCATAATTAAATGTGCTATGCATTTTGAGATCCTACGTTTTGTCTCAAATTTATTTGTTCAACTAATATTTATTTAGTGGTAGGTAGCAGTACTTATAACTGAAAATATATGGATGAGTAAAAAAAAAGTCATTGTTCATGTGGAGGTTACAATTTAGACAGGAAAACAGGGAAGAATTATGTAATCATATAACTACAAGTAGACTTCAGCTTTTAAAAGTGTTTTATTGGGGTAAATGGAATAAGACCATGAGTCTTAAAAAAGCAAATAGGTGTTAAACCTGGTCTCAGAGGTGAGGAAAGGATGATTTGATGAAATAGTAAGATGCTTGAGTGAATAAGAATGAACGAGGGGTGTGTGTGACAGAGGAAGTCCAGGAAGAGAAGCTATGGCAGGAGAGACATGCGGGGTTCACAGGTCAAGGCCGTGCAATGTCTGAGGATGGCCCAGAAGGCAGGTGGGACCTGAGTGCCAGGTACAGAGTGGAATACAGCCCCAAGCTACAGGGCCAGGCCAGATATGTCCTTGGAGGACTTGACTTGTCATTATACTCTTCTGAATTAAAGCAGAGATGAAGAACCCTTGCAGTGGTTTCCAACTTTCATTTTGCCCCCTGCTGCACAGTGAAAAAGTAAGAGTTGTCTTGGGACACACATTAAATTCACAAATACCAAGGAAAGATGATTAGCCAATAAATAAATAAATAAATAAATAAAATGTCTGTATATATTTTTAGTATTGGGCCCCACAGATAAGCAAAACAGTGCTCACAAAATCAGTATGTGGCCCACAGATGGTAGGTTGGACACCCCTGTAAGGGCTTTTCAAATGAGGGATTTTTCCCTGTCTGCTGTGGTGAGTGGGATTAAAATGGGCAAGGCTGAGTTCCAGGAGGTTTTGGGATTGCAAAAAGTTTATCACAAATCCTTCAAATTACTCTGACCACCAATTAACAGCTTATATAGAATGTTTCCCTCTCTCTTTGTCTTTTTCTTTCTTTCTGTTTTTTTTTTTTTTTTTTCCTGAACTGGCTTTAGTTGATTTTTTTTTTCTTTAAGTAAGAATTTTGCATATGTTTGATATTCGTAGCAATCCTCAGACCAGGTCAGGTTGAACATGATTCTACTCTACAAAACAGACAAATTAATCGAGTAATTAAGATTGGGACCAACTATTTCAAACTCTTACAAAGTCTCTCTCTATAGTTTAATAATATCCATAAAATTGGTATTTAATTAGTGTACATTTCAAAAAAGATGCATCAAAAGGAGATGATTTACTTATAAAATAGATTTTTTTCTTTATTTTGATAGATTGATTAGCTTTTCATCTCCCAATTGTGCGGCGTGGCCTTGTAAAGGGATTAAAGAGAGAATATTCATTAAAGATTCTTCCAACCTTTAATGACAAAGCCTGAGGTAGGTATAAAGGTTCTATTTGTTTTTATAATCACAGTGTGGTCTGGAAGGCACCTAAGCTCGACTTAAAAGATTGCCACATATCACCTTAAAGATTGGCACATATCATTCACCTTAAAAGATTGGCACATATCATTTCTCTGATGCAAAAAATAAATACATAAATAAAAAGTCACTAATATCTAGAACCTGGTTTAAGTGAAGAGAGAAACAGAAACCTAAAATATTTGTCTTTATATGCAGATATTGAAATTAACTCTTCTCTGACTGCACATGAATAATCTGCCTTATGCATTAACATTCATGACCATTGTTTAGTGAAGTACATCTAGAGGAAAAAAAATTTGAAAAACAGAATATTGCCAAACTCAGAGAAGTAGTTAAAACTGCATAAATACTATTGGTAACTATTGTTCCATAGTCAAAAAAAAAAAAAAAAAAAATGATTTTACTTTTATTTATTCATTCAGGAATAAATGAATTTAGGAAGTGCAGTGTTTGAATTAGAAGGAGATATATAAACATGGCTCAATCCTATAATGAGAAAGTTTAGGGAGTATTTTAGATCATATTTCAGAGTAGCAGATTTACCTGTTTGAAATATACTTAAACAAAAGCATTATCCAAAAACTTTTAATAAATTCTTAAAACTTTTTAGTTGGCAAGTAATAATGGTGAATTATTGGGGTACAATGTGATGAGTATGGGGTACACTGTGATTTTTTGATTTATGGATACTTTGTAGGAAGACTAAATTAAGCTACTTAACATGTCAACTGCGTCCCCAACTTGTCTATGTTTTGTTGTGAGAACTTTAAAAATCTGTTATTTTAGCAAGTCTGAAATATACAGTACATTATTATTAACTATGGTCACTCTGCAGGGTAATATTCCCATCACTAATACTTATTCCTCCAGCCTAACTGGAACTTTGTACCTTTTGGTCCTTATCTTCCCTTTCCCCTTCTCTCCTCCTTTTCCTCAGCCTCTGGCAACCTGATTCCAAACATAAATGAAATCATACAGTACTTGTCTTTTGTGTCTGGCTTTATTTTGCTAAACATTATCCAAAATGTTTGACTTAAGCTGAGAACATATACAATTCTATCTTCCTAGAGTTCTGAGGACAGGTATAAAATTTTTTTCTCAACACTAAGAATATTTCTTATAATTATTCTGTATATATTTTAAATAAGTTTTTATTAAGCAAGTCCTGTAGAATTTTTTGAGACATCGTGATTAGCAAAAATTCATAAATCTTTTGTGAGTTCTTCCACCTCCCCAAGTCATCAGAAGGCCAACACCATGCATGTTTTTCCTCACAGTGTCATAAAGGTCACTGAATGTTAATTGTTACTGTAGAGATGTCGGAATGGGGTGCCAGGTGAAATGACCTTGATAAATCCCCCTTGATCTCATGTTGGGTGTAGCCCAACCTTTATGAGTACTTTATAGCCCAACCTCTGCTTTTTCATTCTTTCCAACTCCCTGCTACATAATGTCTTTATTCAAATACTAATGAAATAACCATATTTAAATATGTGAAATTTCATACAAATTTAACAAATTACGATCACCCTTACAAAAATACACAGAAATGAAATATTGATATACTTTCACAAACTGTAAGAATGTCACATGGTCCTACTTTTACCAAGGATAATAAACAGCAAGAGAAGTTAATAATTGTTCCCTATATTCCAAGCTCCACTGTATCACTCATTTATCCTTCACTCATTAATTCTCTCAGGGCATAACTCATTCATACATATAGCCAGTCAAGGATTATCACTAAATGTTTACAATGTGGTAAGGGCTGAAGTATGTTTGAGAACCACAAGGATGATTATGAGTTAATGTTAACCTCTCAGGAACTTCATTCCAATGCAGAAAGATAAACTGGTAAAAAAGATAATGTAGTGCAACCTGGGGTTATAACAAATTTACATACAAAGCATGATTGGGAGTATTAGCGAGAAACTTTCTATGCCCCACAGTGATTGATGACCTGAAAAGATGGGCAACATCCTCTATTAAGAGATCAAAAGGGAGGAGGAGCCAAGCATGTGCCGTCTAGCCACGTGCAAGAGCTGGAAGAAAAGTCCAAAAGTCCAAAAGCACATTGTATCTTTAGGGGACAGGGAAGTGTGCCATTGAACTGGAGCACAATGCATGCGGGGCAGTCAGTGGTTTTGAGAAACAACAGATGGTTACAAAGGTTTTCTGTTTTAGGGCATCTTTTTTTTTTTTTTTTTTTTTCCATCTATACTTCCTTTTAAGCTGTGCTTCTCAAGATTACATTGCCTCTAAGACTCTGGAAAAAACTGAGGCCATTGTAACATTGTAACATTACCAAGTTACATTGCCTCTAAGACTCTGGAAAAATTGAGGCCATTCACAAAGGTAGGAAGTTCACAAACAGCCAAAATGGATAAAGATACAATATTTCATTAAAAAATGGTAGGCAAGGACTGAATGAGAATGCCATACTAATATAGTAAAATTATGTCTGTGTGCATGAGGAGGCCATCAAACATGGTTAAAGGGTTTTACTTTGAAATGATGTCAAACATACCTTAAAATTGTTAAGTACAGTACAAAGAACTTTTTTCCCCCTGAATCATTTGAAAGTGAATTGCTGACATAATGCCTCATTACCACTGAATGTTTTAGAGTTTATTCACTACAAGTAAGGACATTCTTCTGCATAACTATAATACCGTCATCAGCATCAGATACATTATGGGTATTTAATTGGTAGATCCCATTCGAGTCACGCCAGCCTTCCCCAAACTATTTCTTTTCACAAAGGGATCAAATCCAGAAACATGTGCTATGTTCAGGTGTCCTGTCATTCAGTTTTCTTCAATTTGAAATATTTCTTCACTGTCTCCCTGCTTCTCATGACCTCGACACAATCACATAAATGATGAGCCACTTATTAGAATATCCTCAATGAGGGTTTGTCTAATGTCTCTTCATGTTTAGACTCACATGCAATTTTGCCCGAAAGGATGCAGTGTCTTTTTTATTTCATCCTATCAGGTGGCACCCAATGTCAATTTGTCCCATTACTGCTGATGTTATTTTTGATCAGTCTATTAAGGTGATGTCTTCTGGACTTCTTTAATGCAAAGTAACTCTTTTTTCCCAGTGCAATTTTTTTTTTTTTAATTGTTGGGGATTCATTGAGGGTACAAGGATCCAGGTTACACTAAATGCATTTGTCAGGCAAAGTCCCTCATAAATGTGTTCCTCCCCCAAGAGGTATGTCAAACACCGGGACCCTCCCACTCCCTCCCTCCCTCTCTCCACTCCCTCATTCCCCCTCTCCCCCACGTACTAGGTCAACTGTCCTCATATCAAGATATTTTGATGTCATATATCTTTTTTCTCATTGACATGTCTATTTGTTGGTTTATATCTAGATGGACTCGTCAGTTCATAACTTAATCAGAGTTCTAACCTCTTATTATTTTTCCTATTTATTTTGATAACTAAATTGTACCATATTGGGCCAACAAGGGTCCTTTTAAAAAGCCTTCCATCCTGTGGCTTCAACAACTCAGAGTCATTCTTTCACCACTTCCTTGCTTAAGGACACAGTACGATGTTCTAAGTTCATGTTTTACCTTTTCTCCCTCAGTACTGGATTCAGTCATTTACCAAGGAGTCTTGCTCTGTAGCAAAGTATTCAAAACCAAAATTTAGAAGGTGGGAGAATACATTGATCTTGGGATAGCGCATTTTCCAGGCCCCATTCCTGGACAGAAAATATAGGTACGTATAGACTCATGTATGTCCGTGTCTATATTATTTATAACTATTTTATATCAAAATCAATGAATTAACAATAATATGGCCCCCAAGCCACCATTCCAGGTTCCTTTCTAGTTTCACTCTTACATTTAACTTCTTTTCACAACACAGAAGAAACAGCTTTTCTTTCCTACAATATATTTAGGTGGTTTCTCCGCATGTCTCCAACTTATCCTTTGCTACACTCCTATGCCTCTTCTTTCCGAAACTGCTCTGACAAGTCCCCTGGTTGGTGCCATCACCTCTCTTCTTACATTGTGGTCGCTCTTCTTACAGTTGTGCTCAGCTTCAACAACCTGTCATCATCCACCTCATGCTCTGGCTGAGCGTGACCTCCGTGTCATGAAAGCCAGGGAAGGGTAGAGTGACACATGCAGCCCCTTAATATTCAGGGCAAATATTAAGACAAGAAATGATGAGGAGAGAGAGGGGAACGAATTCAAGATACATATCACTGATCAAATTCCCCTAAGTGTAATGAAAGAGAGAAAGCCAGGGGTGAAAATATTCAGAGTTATCGTCTGAAGAACTAGGAGAATGTCTCAAATTTGTGAATGCAGGACAGAGACCAAGTTATTCATTGTTTTGTGGTATTTTGTTTTATTTTGTTTTAGAGGTGGGAAAGAAGAAAATTATTTTGGATTTGAAGATGTTGAGAATTAGATGTGGGCAAGAATATGTGGAGTGGTCCAGGTAGGACCCGGGTTGTGTGGAGGAATGAATAAAGTTTAGACATTGTGTAGTGGCAAAACGAAACAAAGAGTATCTTATCTTTGTTCTTTTAATTTTTTTTCTCGATGTATTTGCTGATTTCAGCTCTTTAAGTTTCTCCTGTCTTCTCTTAGGTAAAGACACCTGGGGAACATACTCTCCACCTAAACAAAACCCCTTTCTCTTTCGTTCTTCCCACCTTCTTCCAACTTTGCTTCCCGTCTGTCTGTCTGTCTCTCTCTCTCTCTCTCTCTCTCTTTTAGGTGACTGGTTAGGAGATAAGGAGACAGGCTCAGGTGGGGAAGAACAAATTGAAAGGGAAAGGGAAGCAGAGAATGATGGGAGCCATTCTAGATATATTTTTCCTTCTTGAGTCCTCCATGTTTCAAATTGCCTAAGTTTCCTGTTGCTTTTTAAAAAATTATTTCAGGCTTAGAGGCTTAAGCACCATAAATGTATCATCTCACAGGTCTGGAGGTCAAAGTCAACACATATGTCTTTCAAACAAATGCCATAGATCCTTTGGAACTTTCAACCTGAGAAACCATGGTGCTGCCATGTGTGCATATGATTTTCTAAGACTTTCATTGGCTATTTTATGAGAAAAGTACCTACTTAGGCAAATTTAAAATGACTGGTTAACTAAGAGACTAATATTTCCTACAACTCCAGCAAATGTACTATTATCACACTTTAGTTCATACATTTTCAGGTAACGTAAAATAATGTTAAAGAGCACAAGCATTAGCCTCTTTGAGTTTTAGATTCTTTAGAATACTGATTTGATGACTATGTTAGGATGAGCAAATGGTATTAAAAAGACTTTTGTTCCCTGTCAATAGTCCCCTGTAAGAAAGCTATATACATATTTTGAGAAAGAACCATTTGAAAAATTATAGCATATTTGAGGCCATGGCAATTTAGCTTTCACTACTTAGCTGTGCATTCTTGGGAAGTTAATTAACTTCTTCTATTTGTATTACGTTGTGTGTGTGTCTGTGTGTGTGTAAAGGAGATACACTTTATACATAGTATCTTACACGTAACTTTTGTGATGATTTAAAGTTACAAGTAGAAGCTGTTATATATATTAATTCCTTTTCATCTTCCTTCCATTTACCATTCCCAAAGAGAACACATAATACTTTAAAACTGTTTTCCCATTATATTTATGGGGGTAAAAATGGTTTTACCATTGGTTGCATGAATTGCTTTTGTACAGTTTGAATCAAAGTCGTAAGTGTGCCCATCACCCAGGTAGCATGCATGGTATACATTTTTTTGAAGAATTAGATCAAGAAGTATGCTTGATTTGCAACATGGAAGACTTCTGCCTGGTGAGAATGTGAACATAGCTGCAGGGATGGATCCACGTCCTCTGGATTCCTCCACCACACAGCCGCATGAAGAATGCAGTGTGATTCCTCTCTGGAAGCGCTAGGGTACCAGCTTTAACATTTCTGAGCCTGAGTTTTTACAATGGTAAAAAAAACTGTAGTGCTTGCTACCTATTTCAGAGAGCTGCTGAGTACATTGAAGCACAAAGGGAAAAGAAACACCTTGAGAAGGCTAAAGCATTACAAAAACATCAGAAACTTTTATCAATGTATCTTCAGGAACTATCACCTTTGTCCAAATGCCTGGTGATTGATAAAGGATTTGATCATTTCAGTTGTGCATACTCATTTGCCCTGACACAGTTTGGATCATTTTCACAATGCTTTATAATCTGGCTTTCTTAATTAATCTTACATTCTTGCCCCTTTCAGCATGTAACCTCTGCTGGGGCTGGTGCTGCCTCCTCCAGGCCCAGCATAGGTAGGGATGGTGGTGCACGTGACCCAGCCACTCCCCTGCCAAAAGTGACCACCTTCTTCCGCCATCAGGAGACTCTCCTAATCTTGCCTTTACTGCCCACAAAAGACCTAATTGGACTTCTTTTCATCTGGACTGCTTCAGCGCTTTGAGTTCACATCACATAATTTAACACTTAATTATATTTTAAAAGTGGAATGAAAGGAGGCATCCAGACAAAAATTCCATTTATTTTAGTGATAGAGAAAGCTAGGAAAAGAGAGAGAAAAAAGTGATTTCTATTAAGTGTGGCCTACCTCACCAGAAACAAGCCAATCAACCATGCGATTTTTATTTATGTTTCCTTTTCATTTCCTGAGGGCAAATATATATTCTCCCTCCTTGATGAAGCCAAGAATTGAGTAGCCCATAAATCACTAGTGACATGCTGGAACCAAGCTTTTGAGGGAGCCGGAAGAATGACGGGAGGATTATTTCCAGCAATATCCACAGATAAGGTCACTATTGAGAAAGATCTAGAAAAAAAGAGGGACATCTATGTCAGATATTTCCAGAGATGTTGCTGAGGATGAATAGGGAAGTACCAATATATTTTTAGTACTGAGGTCATTTGATTAGATTAAATGGCACCCAGCCATTTTTAAGTTTTCTAGATGTTGCTTCTGTGTATATACCCAAGGCAAAATATGTATATATGTTTTCAAAAGTAAACATGGCAAAATTTAAACATGCTGGTGATTTTTTACACTATTTAAGAGTCTGTTTAATGTATTGCGAGAGTGTGGATTTTAGAGCACTAGATTTGGCACTCATTAGCTGTTCATCCTAGAATAAAAATTCAGGTTCACTGAATCTCAATTTTCTTATTATAGAAATTGAAATAATACACCTGTAGTCCCAGCTACATGGGAGGCAGAGGTAAGAGAATCGCTTAAGCCCAAGAGTTTGTGGTTGCTGTGAGCTGTGATGCTACAGCACTCTACTGAGGGTGACACAGTGAGACTCTGTCTAAAAAAAAAAAAAAAATAGTATCTCATTTAAAGAAATGAGAATAATGTTCACCACATTATTACTGAATACTGTTGTGGAAAATAAGTGGAAAATCCAATATCTATCACTTAGTATTTTGGTACAAATAAAATACACACTAGTTACTTTTTTTCTTCTGTTGTAATTCTACATACTTAATTTTAGATATCCCTCATACAAAAATAAAAACAGACTTAACTTAAAAAAAATTTTGGAGATTCATTACTTGGTATTGCCTTTAGAGTGAAACACTTCATTTTTAAATGAACTTTTTTAGCAAATGATTTCAACACTTTATAACGGAGACATCACGAAATAAAAATAATAGTAATAATAAGAAACATACTCCATGAAGGAAAATAGACGATAAAATGCCAAGATATTTTCATTTCTTCTGTAAAAATATGAGAGACAAGAAATGGCCATGTAACTTTCTGACATGTATCAGACAGGTGTAAGATATCAGAATTAAAACTACACCCCCCCATATACACATATAGCCCTCCTAGCTATGATTTATGTAAGTAAATTTTAAAAAATTGATTATCAGTGGAGATACTTTTTAGTAGTCCCAGGAGAAATGGTATAAGTGATTGTGATGTCAACAAAATTCGAACTGCAAATCAATATCAAAAGTATTTTACTAAATAGACATTTTCTAATTAACTTTTGTAGGGAAAATTATAGATTCGTATGAATTTTTAAAAAATAATGCCCAACAGATTTCCTGTACCTTTTACCCAGTTTCTTCCAGTGGTAAAATCTTGCCAAACTATTATGAAATTTAAAAACCAAGACCTTAACATTGATACAGTCAAGGCATAGAAAGGTTCCGACAGCTATGTTGCTCTTTATATAACCACAGCCACTTTCATCCATCTCTACTCCGTCCTTAACCCCTGATAACCACAATTTGTTACCTGAGTCTATAATTTTGTCATTTAAAAAATGTTATTTAAATAGAATCGTACAGCATGTAGCTTTTGGCGATTAGTTTTTTTACTCAGCATGATTGTCTGGAGCTTCATTTAGATTGGTGTATTTGCCTTTCATTCCTTTTTATGATGAGTAGTCTTCTATGGTATGAATGCGTTTCAGTTTGTTTAACAATTCACTCAGGAAAGGACCCCTGAGTTGTTTCTAGTTTGGGGCTATCATGAATTTATCTGTTTATAAAACATTCTTGCATAAGTTTTTGTGCAAAAATGTTGTTTCTTTGGGATAAATGCCCAGTAACAATTGTAGGGTCATATGTAGTTGCATGCTCCACATTAACTTCCACACCATTTTTCAGACTAGTTGCAACATTTTACATTTCCATTAGCAATGAATAACTGTTCCAATTTCTCTAAATACTTGCCAGCATTCAGTTTTGTCAGAATATTTAATTGCAGTCATTCTAACAGGTGTATTGTGACATCTCATTGTGTATTTAAAATTTGCATTTCCTGATAATTAATGATGGTGAATATTTTCTTTTTTTTTTGAATTTATTTATTTTTTTATTGTGGAGAAGGGGCAGGGAAAGAAGGCGGGGGAAGAGGTGAGTGACAGGGTCGGGCCAGTGGCATGGTACCACATTGGCTGTATCTAGGTAGAGGCAGTTTCAGGCCGGG